>PVKE010011240.1:0-40685 GCA_004027555.1 Craseonycteris thonglongyai
GGAGCTCCCCCAGTTCAGTTCTCTCTCTGTCTCTGTATCTCTCTCTCTCTTTCTGTCAAAAATAAATAAATAAATAAATAAAAATATATTTTTTTAGAAATAGTCACATTTAGCCCAAATAAGAAAAATAGTCAATCAAAGGGACACCAGATCATTGTCTATAAATATTTCAAAGGTTCTTGTGTGACAGGTAGAATAAATTTGTCCTTCCCTGTCAAGATGTAGAGCTAGTCCAAAAAGTAGAACTTAAGGCAGATTTCAGTTCAGTATAAGAGTTCTTCATTAGCTGAGCCAGGGTCATGGAGAGGAGGAGCTTCCAGATCATATAAGTACTATGGCCAAGTCTACCTTGGAGGAGAACTTTTTGCTGGGCAGGGGTCAGGTAAGAAGTGAGGAAGCATTGTTTCATTTATACTTCTTAGACCACAGGCGCCACCATTGTGTCTGACTTTCCCCAATTGGATTCATTTATTTGATTTTACCTGATACTTCATATTTTTTTCTTGCACCTTGACTTGGGAGCCACTGACATCATCTGGAGGACCAGAGATAAGGATTCAAGGCCTGTGACTTTCTGAGCAGGGAAGACCACTTTGGAATACGTACCTGAGTCCCTTAGGAATTCTTCCTACAGTGAAACTCAAAATCTTGTTCTCATCCATTTGCTTATCAACAGCAAGACTCATTTTGCTTTTGAGCATATATTAAGTAATTACGGTATTATTTGTGCTGCAGAAATATTTTTATTATTCCATATATTGTACTTTTATTTCTTTGAGTTTCATTTGGGAATTCCTAGACACGTTTCTCCCTCCTTTTAGAGAGGATGAACAGAACTGTGATAACATGATAATTTTAATAATAATTAGATCTATTACACAGTTAAAAAACAAAAAACAAAAAAACCCTGAACAGATATTTTGTTCTAAGGCACTTAAATGATACCAGGAAATCTGTCCTTGCAAGGTGAATCCATTCAGCCCTGAAAGCAGTTGGTCACCATGATCCTATTATCCTTTACCTTCACAGCTATCCCACTAGGAAAGCCAGGCATTCTCATTCTTAAAATCCTTGATCCAGGAGCTTAGGAGTATTATAGCCTTTCTTTTCAGGTGACTACAAGCCTGAAAATCTCTTGGAATAAAACAACAACAACAACAACAAATACTTTTATGGCACTTGCTGTGTGCCAGGCGCTATTTAATCATTTTCATAATATAATTCATTTAATTTTCATAATAACCCTGTGGTAGGTACTATTATTATCTTCACTTTGTAAACGGACTAAATATGGCATGGAAAAGTTATGTAACTTGCTCAGGGTCACAGAGCTAGTGAGATTGGCTGCTGGAGAGTTGAGCTCATGAGTTCTGGCTCCAGAATCCAGGCTCTTAACCACTCTGCTCTATATACCATCATACTACGCACCCTCTCATTTTCAGAATAGTACAATTCCTTAAGATAAATCCATGACTAAGGTGTCTAGTATCAACGTCTTATAATCAGTTTTTTAAATGTGTACTTTTTTCATTATAAAAATAATAGTGGAGTAGCTTAGAGTCTTGACTTAAATGTCAGATAGATCTGGACTCAGATGCAGGCTACTCACTGATAAGTTACTTTTTTTTTAGTTTTCTTATATGTAAATCAGTAGATTTCTAAAGAGGATTAAGTGAGATAAAATATGTAATGTGCTTAAGCATGAGGCCTGGCCCAGGGTCAGTGCTCAGGTAATGTTATTGTTCATTAATATGTATTATAATCAAAGAAATTATGGACAAACTGAAACTAGAAAGAATAAAAAAACAAACAAACCCACCAATAGTTCTACCACCTGAACTGATTTTGAGCTCTTTTAATTATGTCTCTTATCTATGTGTACAAGAAAGTAATGTTTTGCTGTTGTTTATAATTCTGAGAGGAGATCCTGGTAGCCAGAACACCCTCTGTGGAGTCATGCTGGGTGGTGGGGATACAATTTGGAGATAGAAATTGGGTGGGTGTGTGCAGAATTGCTCTACATGATACAGGAAAGTAAATGAGATTCCCTAGGGGAGAAATGATTTAATCTCAGGACTAGCTTTTCTGAGCTGTCCCTATTAAAAGCATAGAAGGAAGCCATTGAAGAGGCCCCCAATTTTAGAACTGCCCCTGCTAGAATGGACTGACGACCTTTGTGATGTCTTTTATACCACTTCCCAATTTGTTGACAGTTAGATGGATCTCTGAGAGCTGAGCCTGAGGCACTCGTGCAGAGCCATTTATCTAGCTCTCCATCTCCTCCAAGTCATGCTTCTCTCACCCATTCTTCTCAAGGACAGCCAAGGTGGTCTCTTTCATGTTTTCCTGTCTCAAGTTGGGCTCTTATGGAAGTGGGAGCGTACATGCACCAACTTAAATCACATTGGTCAATAGCCTTGTGAATGCTTTATTGGGAGGGAATCTGGACCAGGAAGATTGCTTCCCTCAGGGTTTGGGTTAAAGATTGCACCAAAATCCAAGAAGAAAATACTTGAACCAACTAATTTATAATCAGGAGGTAATGTTGCTGAGTGATAGCCTAGGGATGAATTCTACTTATCACTAAAATCCAGGCAACAATGTTGATATTTAATTTTTTTTTGTGTGTGTGTGCATTTATACCTTTGAGTTGGCTATTTTAAATTGGTTTGAAAGTTATCATTTATTCATTAAGTAAATCTGCACTCTAAAGATTGCAGGTCCTGTGTGTTGCCAGAATCACAACTTAATGAGAAAGATTAAGAGGTAAGAATAACAAAATGGAAAAAGGGCCCCTCTATTTCTGTGGCTAGCCTTTGGGGAAATTTTTTCATACAGCCAGAACTTCTTATTAGCCACCTATGGATAGATTTTCCGCTGGGTCTAATCAGCCATGATTACTCCTTGCTGGAGCTATGGGGAACTCGTTACTCAATTTGATAAAGTATGTTAGGAAAGGAAAAAAATAAATCTGGAAATTTTAGATAAAATTTGAACATATCTTAGAAGATATTCTACAAAGAAATTTCCATGTTATGTCCTCTGTTATGCATTTAGTAGGAAATTGGCCAGGATGACCCCTAACAGGTGCACAAACTAAATTGAGGAGGAAGAAGGTATGGAAGTGAGGGGACTGGGATTAGAAGGATCAGTAGTTTACCAGGCAGAGCCAGGCCTTTTCAGGAAATGTGATAGGAAATACAACAAAGGTAAAGGGAGAAGGCCTAGCTCCTGGAGTCCAGAGGGAGAAGCCAACAGCGTCCAAGGACTGAGGTTCTGGCCTTGCCAAGGCACCAGTAGGGGTAGCTAGAGAGGACTGCACAATCCCAAGCAACCAAAAGATCCAGACTTAGAGGAACCATTAGCAAATCCCCAGAGGGCATTCAAGGGAAGCTCTCTCTGAAAATACTTCAGGATTATTTGGCTCCTGTATCAGCAAGTTTTAGCTTCAAGTAAAACAAACAAACAAAAAACTAATAAAACAAGGTGGATATGTGCTTTCCCCTCAAATACCATAAGGTTGGGAATTTGGTAGTTCAGGGCTAGTATCGCAGCACCACAATGTCATTGATGTCCAGGCCTTATTCTTTCAGATGTCAACACACTTAACCTGTAGTTTCCATCTTCAGAATTCCTCCTAGTTACAGTTGGTTCCTGCTGCTGCAGCCATCACATCTATCATACAGGTAGGAGAAAATGGGGAGGGCAAACATACTTACCAACTGAGTCAGCCAGTCCCCCTTAAAGAGCACTCCTTATAATAGACCACCCTGTGATTTCTGCTTTTATCCTTTCCTTACATCTGTTTCATATGACCAACCCTAACTAAAAGAGAGGCTGTAGAAATAATCATTTTTAAGCCTGGTACTGAGTTGCCTTAGGTAAAATTGGAGTTCTCTTAGTAAGGTAAAAAGAAATTATGTATATTAAATAGGCAAGTAGCGATCTCTGCATAAAAATTATTTCCAATTCCCAGTTGTGTGTTGGGTGAGGCTCTAGATATATTGCTGTTCTCTGACTGTGCTTTTGCTGATTCCAAGGAAGAGCAAGACAGACAGTTTATAGCCAGCATCTTCTAATACTTGGTCTGAGCTGTCAGGTTGAGGACTTATAATAATGACATTAAAAAGGAATGTCTAGGAGAACAGCCTGGAGGAAGTTTTATCATATGATTATAGTGGTGGGTGAAGTGATGAGATCATGCATTTTTTAGTTTTGTGTTATGTATTTGTTTTATTTTTATTTTTATTTTTTTTAAATAGAAAATTTTCTATTAAGTTCTTTTTCCTATTTGAAGACTCATTGTAGAGGAAAGGCATTTGGGCCAGCTACATAAAGTAAGACATATGCCCAATGTGTAAAGTAGGCCAAAGGCCCCAAAATGTGTGTAGGAAACAAACCAGGGCATTTGAGATTGCCCGTGTAGAGACATACTGTGTGTTTGTCATACTGAGTTCCATGTCATAGGATGAGACATAATGAGCTGGTGAAGACCCCAGAGGGGACAATTAGAAGATGAGAGAGCTCTCCTGGGAAAGGTGCTGAAGAGCTGGTAGCAGAGCAGGAAGCCTGTGGGAGGGGAACCTCTGCTCTAGGTCTTTCACCACTCCTGCCTTTAAGTAGCTGCACAATCTTCAGAACATGAACCGATTTTGTCCCGGTTTTCTTACCTATAAGATGAAAGGATAGGACAAGATAATCATCAAAATATTTGGCATGGGGAAGCCGGGATGGCTCAGTGGGTTGAGCACTCACTTTGTAGCGCCAGGGACCAAGGATCGAGTCCCGGCCCCGGCCCGTGCGGAACCATGTGCTGAGCTGGGAGCTCCCCCAGTTCAGTTCTCTCTCTGTCTCTGTCTCTGTATCTCTCTCTCTCTCCCTATCAAAAATAAAAAAAACAACAAAAAGAAATTAAAAAAAAACAAAACAACAAAATATTTGGCAATCCTAAATGGTTTTATTTTTTGTGTTTGTTGAACCAAGAGAGAAAACTAAGACATATTTTGGGAGGTAGGGGCAAGGGAGAATGAAAGTAAGTAGCTTAACACGTGAAGAGGTTTAGCCAAGAGTAAAAAGACTTGGAAGAGGAACAGGGAAACTAGGAAGCCATTTGGGGATGATTTTTAGGTGCAAGATAGCTATATGAAACCCCTTTGGACTGGGGGATGATTTCACATATCCCATTGATGAATTGAACATGCTGATTGAATTCTAACTCCAGAAGGGGATACCCACGTGCATCTGTTTGCAGCCACCCTATTAAAATTCCTGAAAAAAGGAATTACTTTTATAATCATCCAAGTCAATGAAATGGACTAATTCCCTTAGAAAGATTTTAATGCAATTATTATTAAATAGCATCAATTTCACAATTCTCTTAACATTGACATATAGCTTTCTTTAATATCTATTGCTCCAACATCCCAGTCCTCCTCTCTTTAGACCTCCACAAGTCTTTTCCTCTTTAAATTCAGGAACATTTAGTAATCAGTTTATCTTACTTTCTGAATGCTTTTTAATTGAAAAAGTATGCATGTACTTTTAATTGGAAAATTAAGAGTGTGCATCTGTGTCTGTGTATGCATATGCAAAAGATTGCTATGGTTCTCCTGAAATCTTTTCCTGTAATTTAATATACTGCTCTAATGAGATTGTTTTTCAAATGCAAATAAGGTCCTGAATTCTGCAGAAGAAATGGAGTTTCTTTCCCTGCACTATCACACTAATTACAATTCTTTGTTATAATAATTCTTCCTTGAGCAAAGCTTTGCTCATTCTTCTTGCCACCAGCAACTTGAAAATAGGAGGTAAAGTCTGTTTCCTGGGTTAGTGGGGAAGCCAATGAGCAGAATGTTAAAGAAGAGGGAGCAGAACAGTGTGGATTGCGCTAACTCACATCATTTCTACATACAGTCATACTTTGGTACTCCCCTGCTTTGAAATTTGTTGAATTTGGTACTTGACACATTTTGACAAGAAAATTTTGTCCCAGTACTTGTCATTTGTTTGGTACTTGTCACATCTCCTGGAGCCAATTAACAATGTGTACCAAGGCACCACTGCCTTGTTCCTTAAAGGAAATATTTGTTTGGTATTCATCATTTTTGGTACTCGGTGTACCTCCTGAAACCAATTAACAATGAGTGCCAAGGTATCACTGTGGTCTCAATGTAGCCTCCACTCCTTGGTCTTTCTAAGCCTGAGCCTTCAGAATGCTTTGATAAATTTGAGGAGTTCAAGTCTCTGCTTTTATTTTCAGCATATAGCCCTGATATCATTCCACTTAACTACTCATTTAAAATGTCCCTTCACTGTGACATAGAGAAAACCCTTCTTGTCCTTGTTTCATCATCTTAGCTTTCAGATTTAAAGAAAGAGGTAGCTATCTGTCTAAAGTTAATTTCTGTAATTCTTACCCCTCCAGAGTTCTTGGAGAGATTACGTCTGGGCTATCTAGCTCTCTTAATGGTCAGACTTGACACAGTATTGGACACTAAAGAAAACCTGAGGCAGAAAATTCTAAACTACAATGTATGAGGTTTGGCATTAAGTTTGTGAACTTGCCACCATGCACTTATGTTGGTAGCACTGTACAAACAACTCACTAAGGTCTCATAACTTTGGTATATTAATGTCTCACAGCTGTGTTCGTGTCAATGTGTGGCGGTATCTTGCTGAGAGTCATTCATTAATGTTGTTGCATGTTTTTATACGCTGTCATGAGAATGTCAGAGCTTGAATTAGAGCAACAAACAAACATTAAATTTCTTGTTAAACTTGAAGAGAATGGAAGTGAAATCAGAGACACGGTAGTCCAAGTTTATGGGAATAATGCCATGAAGAAAATGACAGTGTACAAATATATTAAATGATTTTCTGAGGGGAGAGAAAGCATCACTGATGAAGAGACGTCAGGGAGGAAAGTAACAAGCAGAATCATCAAATTGTACATCAAAATCATCAATTGACTGTGAGAAGCATAGCAGACCAAGTAAACATTGATAGAGAAAAAGTTAGGAAAATCTTCCCTGAAAATCTTGTTATGAGAAAGGTGTGTGTAGAAATGGTCTCAAAGGAGCTCACCGATGAACAAAAGCAAAGGAGAGTCAAAGTTTTCCAAGACCTTTTGGAGAGGCAAGAGGATGTTTTGGGACATTACCAATATGACCCTGAACACAAAGCATTCAAATGCACAATGGAAGTCAGTCAATTCTCCATGACCAAAAAAGTTCTGTTAGTCCCAAATCAAGAGTCAAAACAATGTTGCTAATCTTTTTTGATATCAGAGGAATTGTTCATTATGAATATGTACCAACTGGACAAACAGTCAACCAAGTTGACTATTTGTAAGTGCTGAAAAGGCTGCATGAACAACTTAGACAAAAACAAATTGCACTTCACACTAACAACTTATGGCCCTTGCATCATGACAATGTACCAGTTTACATGGCACTGTCTGTGAATGAGGTTTTAGCCAGTCAACAAATAACTGTATTGGGTCACCCTCCCAACTCACCTGACCTGGCCCCCAATAACTTTTTCTTTACCTGAAGATAAAGGAAATATTGAAAAGAAGACACCTTGATGACATTTAGGACATCAAGGGTAATACAATGATGGCTCTAATAGCCATTCCAGAAAGAGTTCCAAAATTGCTTTGAAGGCTGGACTAGGTACTGGCGTTGTTGCATAGCTTCCCAAGAGGAGTACTTTGAAGGTGACCATAGTGATATTCAACAATGAGGTATGTAGCACTTTTTCTAGGATGAGCTTGCAAATTTAATTGTCAGACCTCATAGATCTTCACTTAAAGTTTCCATCTTCTTAAGAAGCTGGAAAAGGAATATGCAAGAGTTCCTTAAAATATTTTGTAAATTTCTCTCCTTTCCAAATCTCACTTCCTTCTCACATGTATCTCCTCTTTCTACTTCTCACAAGCTGAACATTCCCTCTGGAGTCAACTTCATCTTCTGAAGCCATTTGTCTTCCACCAGCATTTCTAGTGACCTGCTCCTCTCCTCACCACATGGTCAATAAGGCTTAATAATTAGCTGCCAAAGAAAATAGTTTTTCTCTTTAGAACTCAAGGGACTGGGTGATATTCGTTGCTCAACATTACAAAATAAAGACAAAAATTATACCTTATAGATTTGTTGTAAGAATTAAATGAGATAATATATGCAAATAAGTAACTAGTACAAGGTAAATGTTTAATACATTTTAATTTCTATTTTTATATTATTAGCTAGTTCCTGGCATGTCACATTTTTTTTCTTTTCTAGCAGTTTTTATTTCTCATTTTCCCTGTTTTGCATGTAAACAATCTACATTGACTACTTCCAACTATTCCCTCCCTCCTTCCTTCCCTTCCTCTCTCCCTCCCTCCATACTTCTTCCTTCCTTCCTTCCTTCCTTCCTTCCTTCCTTCCTTCCCTCCTTCCTTTCTTTCTTCCATGAGAAGCTTCTTGGAAAGATAAGTGATTTCTCAATATTTTTATTTTCTAACTGTCTAGTATTTTCTCAAGTCCTTGATTTCTAGGAGTTCAGAAGACGGGAAAATAACACAAAAGAACACATTGCAATACTTATCATAGTCTTACAGAGCTGTTAGTGCTAGAAGGATAATAGGATGAAGAGAATATCAAGCTAAATAGAATGGGCTACGAGGACTTTAGCAGAGTTTTGAAAAAGAAATTTTTGGCAGAGAGTAAGGAAGGACATTAAGATGGACGTGAAATGTGGCTTGGAGCAGAAATGTATAGGTTGTGTTTGGGAATAATAAGGTTGTTATGATGAAGCAGGGTGTCTGAAAAGGAGCAATGAAATATGAGGTTATTAAACAGTATAATTTGTGAAGAATCAAGACTAGGCTGGAGGTAATTGGTAGACAACTTAAAGAAAATACAAAAGTGTCTCAATTTAACGCAGAGAGCAAAAGTAAGATTATGTAATTAGGGCTCATAATTATTAATAATAATGATGATTGGTCTTATTTTGTTTTGGGAGGGCTTACTATGTACCAGGTATTGTACAAGAACTTCCTAAATGGTCTCCTTACATTTCCTTTTGTTCTGCTAATTCCATCCTCTACAAAGCAGTCACAGTAATTTTTAAAAAATGCAAATCTGATCATATTCCTGACTCATCCATGCTTTTTAAAATCCTTCACCAGCTTCTCTTTGCTCTTACAAAAAAGAATCTTTTAATGACCTACTAGGTTCTGCCCAATCTGGCTCCAGCCTCCTCATCTTCAAGTCTTGTCCTCTTTTGGTCCCTTAATACAAGTCCTGCCCTCTCCTGGCTCAGTGCTTCACAGATGTTCTTTCTTAGTCTGGACAGCTCCTGCTTTTTTAATGTATTTTTAAATTTAGAATTGTTGATATGCAATCTTACATTGGATGTATTAGTTTCAGGGGCACAAAGAGTGATTCACCTTTTTATACCATGCAATGTGATACTCCATTAATTCTAGTAATTGCCTCTTGGCCTGGTTGACACTACTTTGTCCTCCCCATCTCCATTTAAATGACACTTTGTAAGGAAAGCCTTGGTTAGGTTCTGCATTAACCTCTCTTATAGCATGGACAGCTATGGACATGCATCAACAGAATCTCCTTTCAAGGATTTGCTACTCAGCTTTGTGCCTTCAGGACTTACCTCAGCTTTCTAGCCAAGGCCACATTTTTCCCAGGTATCCCCAGTCTAATGCCTAGACATAGTCCTAGTGCCTGGTCGTTTCTGTTCAATGTGGGATTCTTCTCACGGACAATCTTTATTCCTAAATCCCTCTGAAACTGGCTGAGCCTTTCACGGATCTGCGTTGCAGACTGAGGCTCTTCTTGCCCAAGTCTGTGACCTCTGCCCTTAATGTTTCTCAGACATTAACCCCCAAAACTCTCTTAGGCTTCTAATTCTGTCTTTGCTTCTGCTCCCCAGAGGACCTAAATGGTACATAACACTTACCACTATGTAAACTTAAAAATTTATTTGTGTAATATCTAATTAATGTTTGCAGCACACTGAAAAATTCATGAGGAAAAGGGTCACCTCCACACTTAAAATTATATTTTAAGTTTTTTTCCCAAAATACATTAAGGCCCTTAAAAACTATTTGTGGCAAGAAAGTTAAATTTTACATTTTATCTCAGTAATCCTTTGTGAGACAGTCTGTTATTGTGCCATTTTGAAGATGAGAAAACTGAATGAGAAAGATTAACTTGCCCAAAATTGAATGCAGGTGTGTTTGATGTCAAAGATCTGAACCTCTACTTAGTTCCCCTTCCTGAGCAGATGACAAAGAGGATCAGATGACTTTTCAACTAGGACCCATGGGTTTTCACCTTCCTGTGTCCTTGCTCCTACCAAATGTTGTTTGTGAGCTTGATTTGAAAAGGCATTTTACCTAATTAATTTTTGTATTTCTAATAGTGCTTGGCACATAAAAGTGCTCACTCCATGTGTAATAATAAACTGGATGGGCAGTGAAGAACAGGAATAGTACTTAAAGCAGATGATTCTTGTTCCCTCTATAGATGCCAAGAAAGGGATGTGAATCACCTCTATGGATTCTCAAGAGGAATCAATGCCCAGTACACTGGAGCACAGTTTTCTTTGATCACCACACTCTTCTCACCAAGTCTGAGGCTATATGGCAATGTCCTCTGAAAAGTTTTCATTGGTGCTGCAAAGACAAATCAGTGCACCTGAGAGCCCATCATTTTTCCTCTTGCCTTCAGAATTGTGATACATGTGTTTCAGCTAAGAATGAATTATTGCAGCAGAGCCTGAAAGAAACTTTAAAGAAAGATTTAGCCTATTTATTTTGTAAGGGGAAAAAACTGAGGCCTAGGCAGACAAAAGCAACTTACTCAAGTAGCAGAAGTAGAACCGGTACCAGATCATGTGTCTCTCCATTCCTGACTTCCATCTGCAGAAGAAACTGTAGATCTTCATTTTGTTTCCTAGCAGTAAGACTAAGCATTGCTTCAGAGAGAGTTGCACAACTAGTTTTTGCTGTAATGTGGCTCAGGCCAACAGGATTGGGCCATGGGGGCGAATAAGGGATTCTAGAATAGCAGTACTGTGTGAGAATCAGAATTTGCTAGACAATTCTGACTTCTGAAAAATAAGATACCCTTACTAGATAAACAAGTGTAATTGCTTGGCTACAGAGTTACCTAATCTAGTTTGGATCTTATTGCTAGAAAGATTGACCAAATTTGAACTCTCCTGCACTACTTTCTCAACTCTTTAATAGTTCCAGCCTAAAACCATTGCTGCTTTCTTCGAAGGATCTCTTGCCACTACTCTGACATTATCTCTGTGAAAATTTGTGACTTCCTGGTGTTATTTTCATCTTATAAATAAAAAAGGAGGCAAAAATAGATCTTGTCCTCAATATTAGAATGAATTTCTCTTTGTTTATAAGGGTCAGAGGGTTTCTCAGACTAGGATGGATGGATCAGGTAGTCCTGGTTCTCTTCTGGCCACTGGTCCTCCCTGCAGCTGGTCATCCTTCCAGTAGCTGGTGTCATAGCTCTCTTAGTGGCCATCACTAGCCTGGTTGGCCAGGAGGCCCTGCTGGGTTTGGAGAGGCTCAGGGCATACGGCCAACCAAGATGAAAGGCCACAGAGAAGAAGCAAAGAAAAAAAGTCCTGGGGAAATGCATCAAAACAGTGCAGAGAGCAAAATTTTGGCGATAGGCTGAGGATTGTCAAGAAAGTGAAACAGCCCTATTCAAGGTCAGAGCAGTGAAGACAGTCTCAAGTTGAAAACTGAAATCAATTCTTCTTTCCTTTCAGCCTGGCAGCTGCATCTGGTGGGTGCCCAGGAGGCTGGAATGCTAAGAGAGAGGCCTGGCAGCATCACTAGTAAAAGGCAAAAGGGCCCACAGCCACAAAACTGAAGCCAAAGGAACTCATTCTTTGACTCTTGTCGTGGGCCCCTTGCTAATAAAGGCAGAGCCACTCTATGGCCTATGATGGGCATCATGGGAGTGTCTACTCTTGTGGGTTTCCATTTTCAGCAAAATTCGTTTTTTATACTCTTGTTTTTTTTAATATAGGAATCATATCTCCTTGTAGCGAAGGTCATGTTTTGATGAGATATGTGTATATGTGTGGGATGGAGGGGGGTGGGGTGGGTGTGATGGTAAAACGGGGCACTTTCTCTATTGTAAAGCATAAAATTCAGGGCAGGGAAAGTGCTGTATTTCTTACCAGAGTCAGTTCTTGCCAAAACAAGCCCAAGTGTTTTCAATGGATGGAGCAAGAGGAAGGAAGTTGTGAGAATATAGGAAGATAAAACCCTTTTGTCTTTTTCTGCTTCACTGCTTGGTGGAGAGCATAAAAGTGAATCTAATTTAGGGATAGAGAAGGGGGCAAAGGAAAATAATGTCCAGAGAAGAAAAGTATCACAGAATGAGAATTATTAGAAATAGAAGAAAATCCATATTTTGAAAATTTCAGTGTGAAAGACATTTTCACATGTATATAGTTTATGCAGATCCATAAATGAGCAAATAAACTGAGAAGGGAAAAGGAGAGAAAATATAATGGCCAGAACAATGTGGACTGGAGGAAGCTCAAACAGCCTCTATAATGGAGAAGAAAGAGAAGAGATGTGGTCCACCCTTTTCACATTTCTATTCAACCAACATTTACTGACCACCTATAAGGTACCAGGGACTGTGTATTCACAAGCTAACAAGATGAAAGTTATACCACTAAGGAATTCACATTCTAGAAGAGGAGGTGATAGGTTTGTTCACAATCTCAAAATAAGGCACAATGTGATAAATGCAATAGAGATACAAGCTGCATGCTACAGAAGACAGAGGCGGTGAGATTAATTCCATCTAGCAGATCATAGAAACTCTCATGGAGGAGGTGATACTTGATTTGGAATTCGAAAGATGATTTTATTTGCTCTGTGCATTGCTGTTTTGATTATTTGAATAGATAAATTTATTAGCTTAAGAAAATGAAATCTCTCCATTTTGCATTAGAATAACAGCAACAACAATATGTGTGATGACACTTGGGGATATTATTATCATCAATCAAAGATAAAGTTCATATTTAATTGGTGCAAAGAATCCTATGGAAGCAAGAGAGTGCAGAGTATGGGAAGAACCCTGGAAACTGTAATAAGGAACAGGAACTGCTCCAGGGCAACTGACAACTTGTTATTTAAGAAAAGCAATATTGCCCCTTCCCCAATAATATGCAACTATTGCATTCTTGTTATCACAGCTTAGATCATATTTACAATTCACTGTTATTTTAAATGTGAAATTTCTTTAAGAACATAGCAAGATTAAAGTCAGAGATGACTACCTCACTCAGGTGTTTTAACCAGAGGTCAGCAAACTTTTTCTGTAAAGGCTTAGTTAGCAAATACTTTCAGCTTTGTTGCAACTACCTAACTGCTAGTACAAGCATGAAAACAGCCATAGGCAATATGTAAATGATGAGTGTGGCTGTGTTCTAATAAAACTTTATTTACAAAATCAGTGACCCGTATTTGGTCCTAGGGCCATTGTTTGTTGACTCCCTGCTTTCAATGATCAGTTTAACATGATTCTTAACCCTGCTACCATCCCACTTCTGTAGCATGAAGAGCAGTAGTACTGTCCATTAAGAGCATAACCCTTCTTTCAAACTCCCCATTCGTATTTTCTAATCAATAATTTTCTCTTTATAATTTAAAATAAAAACATTCTATTCCTACTTTCTAAACTAAATTTCCACTTCCATTTTTTGTTTTTCTACCTCTAGCCAGGGGTATCTTAATAGTTACATGGATTAATCCTCTCATCGTTAGCAACAACTGTGGCTAAGCTGCTCTGGAAACAGAATTTCTAGGCTCTATCCTGAAAGGTGGCATAGATTGCTAGTTGATAATATCAATATTATTCTCCTTCCTTAGTAATATAACCCCCCAATATTTATCTAGGCACATAACCACTCAGAGTATAGACACTTTGCAATCTCCTTGTAGTTGAGTACTATCAGGTGATTAATTCTAGCTAATGTGATGTAAACAGACATATTGTGCAGCATCTTCCAGGAAACTGTTTTAAAAGGCAGCTGCTGAGTGTCTTCTTCTCTTCTTCTTCATCTTTTTCTCCATTATGCTACATGGGAAAATGAGATGATGACTAAACCCCAGAGGGCAAGGACTTTGTCATAAGGCTGTCAAAACAATGAGCTGGAAGGGCACTTCTACCTGAGGATTATGGATTCTCCTACTTGACTTTGGACCAAGTTACTTTTACCTGATAGAGAAATAAACTTCTACCATGTTTAAGTCACTGTTACTTGCAGCCATACCTAATCCTCATGAATACATTCAGATGCTTTAAGTTTTAAATAAGGAATTCTTTTTGAAACAGATTGAGATAAGCTTCATTGTAGTTCTTAAAATAACTTTTTTTTTTAAAAAAAGCAATGATCATTTTAACATTTAAATCACTGAATATTTATGATTATTAAATGTGACAGAAGAGAACCCAGGTGTCTATCTATTTGAGTTCATTGGAAGTTTGTACTATAGCTTGTAAACTTTCGTACCTCTTATGAATTCAGATAAAAAGATGGACAACTGAAACACATTTACTATTATAGAACAATAAGTAGTCTCAGAATCTGGACTCTGCCTGGTTCTCTCAGCAACAGCTGTTAAAGCAACAGGGCAGGTGTAAGCAGGTGAAACTGACACCATCAGGGTGCTTGAACAGAGCAGTACCTCTAAGGAGAGCTAAGGATGTACATGTTCCCCAGTTCACTGCGGCTTACTTACACCCCAGGCTTGCAATCTGCAGCAAATGCCTCTCTGCCCCAACCCTCACCCAATCCTTTGCTTACACTTTAAGGCCAGCTTCTTGTGGATGACAGGATATATGACAGGACCATGGGATCTCATAGGTATCAGCTTACACTCTTAATTCTTTGGAGAAGATCTTGTCACTGGGACCCCAGTCACACTGCCTGAGTTCTGATACTGCTGTAGGAGTTCCCTGTGAGAGGAGGCCCCAGAGCAGTCCTCTTCTGCCTGATACTCTAATATTGCGCAGCATAATTTGTCTTTTCCTTCTTTGTACTTGATGTGGTCTTCATATTGATTTTTAAGGCACAGGACTGAGGCAAAAAAGTTAGACACTGGCTCAGTTTTTCTCTAAGTGCCATTGGCGAGGCAACCTGGAAACAAAGATTGTCTCTTTCCTGCTGTGCTTTACTTAAGAAAATGAAAAGTAGTCAATGACCATCCTTTACTTTCATTCATCAGAAATGCTCTAAGAAGTGGCCACAAAGTTCCTTAAAGATTTGTCTTTCAAGGGGCTCAAGTTATCCCAGCACGTGGTGTATTTTTCTAGCCCTTTCTCTTCAAATCAGACATTTCTTCCTTGTTGTTCTAGGGTGGGGAGATGCTACCGCTCCTCATTCTAATGGTAGACCTGAGACAGTGAGGGTCACACTTTCTTTTGGTCTACTACTTGACACACCATTACTGGTACCAAGTTCAGGTTTAGTTAAGTTCTTTCCTTTGTGAGGAACAGAAACAAATAGGGAGCACAAGGGGTGGCTAGATTAAGGGTATATTTGGACTATAGCTGAGTCAGGAAATCTAGTGGGAGCCAAAGCAGTTCTAGAGACTGGCCACTTTCTCTCAGAGGTATATGGCTTCTCTAAATAATGTCTCTACTACATTCGTTTTGCTCTCCTGATTGGCTTTACCTTCATTTATTCACCAAATATTTATTGATCTCTTATCATGTGTCCAGTACTACTCTAGACACCAAGAATGCAGCAGTTAACAAAACAGACAAAATCATGGAGTTCAAAATTGAGTGGGAAGCAGCAAGCAATAAACAGTTGATAAATGTGTAATGTCAAGTAGCAATACATACTATGGAGACAAATAAATCAGGGTAAGAAGACAGAGAGTAGCAGAGTGCTATTTTTGACAGAATGGCTAAAGGAGGCTCTGAGGGGTAAATTTGAGCACTCACCTACAGGCATTGTGAGAGGAAGACAGGAGGGGAGGATGTTCCTGCAGAGGAAGCAAGTACAAAGATCCTACAGCAAAAATGTGCTTATCCTGTTCGGATCAACACAGAAATCAGCTGTGACTGGAGTGCTGAGAGCAGAGAGGAAATTTGTAGACAATAAATAGGGCCAGAGAGCTACCCAGGAGCCAAATAATGTAGGGTCCTGTGGGGCACGATAAAAGAAGTCAGAATTGGATTTATAATTTAAGTGTCATTCTGGTCATTGTGTGGAGACTAGAATAAATGGTAACAGAAGTGAAAGAGAAGCCAGTCAGGAGGCTGATAGAGTAATTTAAAAGAGAGATGGTGACAGCTTGGATGGTGACTAGCCTGCTACTGCTGGGGAGGTAGGAAGTAGAAGGTTTGAGATACATTTTGAAGAATTTGCTGTGCATTGAATATGAGGGGTAAATGAAATTAAAAAATGTGGGGAAGCCGGGATGGCTCAGTGGGTTAGGCGCTCACTTTGCAGCACCGGGGACTGAGGATCGAATCCCGGCCCCGGCCCATGTGGAACCATATGCTGAACTGGGAGCTTCCCTGATTCAGTTCTCTCTCTCTCTCTCTCTCTCTCTCTCTCCTCTGTCAAAAATAAATAAATAAATAAAATATATATTAAAAAAAAAAAAATGACATTTTTCTTTTTGCCTCAGAATTTGAATGTTGGCATTTTCGGAGAAGGAAAACACTGGGGGAAGAGTAGATTTAAATAGGGAATATCAGATTTGGATTATGGTAGATTTTGGTCTCATATTGAGGAGTTAATTTTAATCTCTGAAAGCATCTGTTAATTCTCAATAGCATTTCTGTAACATTTAAGGATAGTAAATTGATAATGTCAGTTGAGATACTTGTAGCAAAACAGCAAATAAAATGTGAAATTAGTTAAGTCATAATTTTTATGATCCTTAGCAAGTTTAGTACTTAAAAAATAGTAAAATAACAATAGAAAATATTTGACCAGCATTTACTGTGTAGCAGGCACTATTCTGACCTATACATTCTTTCTATTCACTTAATCCTCAAAACAACCTGGGGGGAAACAGGCATGGAAAGCTTTCTGACTTGCCCTTGATCATAGTATCGAAATCTAGGTAGTAGTTCCAGGGCTCGTGCTGTTAGCCATTATGCTCTGCCACCTCATCTGGTTTTGTTCATTAACTATTAATATAGTTTATTACATTGATCAATTTTCATATAAAACTACCCATGCATTCATTCCTGGGATAAACACATCCACTTGGTTGTAATGTATGATTCTGTTTTCTGGTTATTTTGTTGAGTTTTGTGTCTGTATTCATAAAGGAAATTAGTCTGTAGCTCTCATTGGAAGGGGAATTTTTTTTTTCTTACTCATTTTGATACGTATTAGGATACTACTAACCTCATAGAACCAATTGAGAAGTATTTTATCTTCTACTTTTTGGAAGAATTTGTGAAGAATGGGTGTTGGACTTTTCTTTGGGGGAATTTTATCAATTACTAATTAAATCACTTGTTATAGCACAGATTTTCTGTTTTTTCTTTTTTCTTTTTTTTTTGAACTGAACTGGGGGCCTCACCGCATTCGGGAAGCACACCCCAGTTCAGCATGTGGGTCCGCCTGGGCCAGAGCTGGGATTCAATCCTCGGTCCTCCGGGCTTCAAAGCAAGCGCTTAACCTGCTGAGCCATCCCGGCTTTCCCTTCTGTTTTTTCTTGAGTCAGTTTTGTTAGTTTGTGTCTTACTAGGAATTTGTTCATTTTCATCTATATCATGTATTTTACTGGCATAGAATTGTTTATAGTATTATTTTATAATCCTATTTATTTCTGTAAGGTCACCAGTAATGTCCCCTCTTTTATTCATGATTTTAGTAGTTTGGATATTCTTTTTTTCTTGGTCTAACAAAAGATTTGTCAATTTGTTGAATATTTCAAAGAATTAACTTGTGATTTTTTAAATTGTTTTTCTATTCTCTATTTCATTTATTTCTTCTTCTTAAAACAAAAACAAAAACTTTTAAACCTGACATGTATATGATTTTACTAACCAATGTCACCCCGATAAGTTTAATTGTGAAAAAGTAAAAAAAAAAAAAAAAATACTGTTTTAATCCTCTGCCCATTTTTAAATCAAATTGTTTGTTTTGTGGTGTTGATTTGTATGAATTCTTTATATACTTTAGATATTAACCACTTATTAGCTGTATTATTGGAGAATATTTTCTCCCATTTAGTAAGTGGCCTTTGCAGAAGCCTTTTATTTTGATATAGTCCCAACTTGTTTGTTTTCATTTTTGTTGCCTTTGTTTTTGGTGTCAAATCCAAAAATCATCACTAAGACCAATGTCAAGGAGCTTATCACCTATGTTTTCTTCTAGTAGTGTTTTCGTTTCAGGTCTTACATTCAAGTCCATTTTTAGTTAGTTAGTTAGTTTGTTTGTTTGTTTGTTTAGAGAAGTATACCCTAGTACATTGTTGGAGGGAATGTAAACTGGTACATTCAATGAAAAATAGCATGGAGTTACACAAAAATTAAAAATAAGAGTACATGTATCAAATCATCACATTATATACCTTAAACATACACAATAAAAAACAAAAACAAAAAAATAATACATAATTTCTACACTTAAATAGTTTTCAAAGAATAAAATACAGACTAACATTAAGTGACATAATTTGAGATATAGACAAAATGTATTGCATAATATTCCAAGCCAGGTGAATTACCATGGTTTAAATTTGACTGAGCATTACTGTGGATGACATAAAACTTGAAATGGGTCTCAAAGAATTAATATTCAGTTCTCATAGCCTATTTTTATTTTATTTTACTTTATTTTTTAATTTTATTGTTAAATTTATTGGGGTGACATCGGTTGGTAACAATTAGATAGTTTCTGGATGTACAAATCTACATTATATCACCAATGTATTGCATTATGTGCTCACCACCCAGAATCAGCTCTCCTTTCATCACCATATATCTGGTGTCCACTCCCCCTCCCCGCCCCCAACTTTCCCTCCCCCCTCCTAGTTTTTGTTTTGTTTTGATTTATTTTTATTGAGGTATAATTAACATATAACATTATATTAGTTTCTGGTATACAATATGATATTTGTATATATTGTTAAATGACCACCACAATAAGACTATTTAACATCTGTCACTATTTCTTCTGTAATATTTATTATTTTCTTCAATCTGCTTGCTTTAGACAGAGTTTTCCTGGTTTTCTAAGGTGAAAGTTCAGATTACTGATTTGTGATCGTTAATTCTTCTCTCAGGAATTATTGACAAATAGAATTGTATTATATTTAAATTATGCAATATGATAATTTGCTATCTGTATGCATTATGAAAAGATTCCCACAATTAAGTTAATTAATACATCCATCACCTCACGTACTTAATATACAATTACATATTATCAACTGCAGTCACCATGTTCTTCTATTTTTTTTTTTTTTGAAGATTTATTTTATTATTTGAGAGAAGGTAAGAGAGAGAGAGAACAGTCTCCATAGTTGTACATCATTAGTTGTGACATGGTTTCATTCCACACAGGTGGATGTGGGGCTGCGCAGGGGTGGGAACTGAACTGGGGGCCTCCTGCATGGGAGGCAAGAACGTTCACTGTTGAGTCTTCCTGGTAGTTACCAGTTGTACCACAGTTCAGCACATGGGTTTGCACAGACCAGGGCCAGTCAACCCTAGACCTAGCGATTGGGAGACAAGCACTCAACAGCTTGAGCTATCCCACCCCGCTCCCCTCCGCCCATGTTCTCTATTAGACCCTCAGACCTTATTCATCTTATAACTGAATGTTTGTACCTTTTACCAACCTCTCTTCATTTTCCCCATTTCCCAGATCCTGGTAACCTTCACTCTACTGCCTGTTTCTATGAGTTTGACTTTTTTTTTAAGAATCCACATATTGTGATACCATGCAGTATTTGTCTTTCCTTGAGTTATCTCACTTACTATAGTGCCCTCCAGTTTTCATCTATGTTGTTCCAAATAACAGCTGTTTTTTTTTAAGTCTAAATAATATTTCATTGTGTGTGTGTGTGTGTGTGTATGTGTGTGTGTGTGTGTGTGTGTGTGTGTATCACATTTTCTTTACCCATTGACCCACTGACGGATTCTTAGGAGGTTGTTTCCATATCATGTCTATTGAGAACAATGCTGCAATGAACAAGAAAGTGCAGATATCACCCTGATACCCTGTTTTCATTTCCTTTGGATATGCAAGCCAGAAGTGGGATCACTGGATCATATGGTAGTTCTATTTTTAATTTTGTTAGAAACCACTGTATTATTTTCCATAGGGGTTGTACCATTTTATATTTTCATGAACAATGTATAAGGGTTCCCTTATCTCTACATCCACACCAGCATTTGCTATCTCATGTCTCTTTGGTAATAGACATCCTAATAGGTATGAGGTGACATCTCATTGTGGTTTTAATTTGCATTTCCTTGATGTTTTGTAATGTTGAGCATATTTTTCATGTACTTGTTGTTCATCTATGTATCTGCTTTGAAAAAATATCTATTTACGCCCATTGCTCATTGTTTTATTTGTTTGTATGCTTATTTGTTTGTTTTATTTTTTGCTATTGAATTGTATGAGTTTCTTGTATGTTTTGGAAATTAAACTCATAGAATATGTGCTTTGCAAATATTTTATCTCATTTTGTACATTATCTTTTTATTTTGTTGTTGCGTTCCTGTGCTGTGCAAGAGATGTTCAGTTTGATGTAGTTTCACTTGTTTAGTTTTGATTTTATTGCGTTTGCTTTTTATGTCAAATCCAAAAAATTACTGCTAAGACCAATGTAAAAAAGCTTACAATCTATTTTTTCTTCTAGGAGTTTTACAGTTTCAGGACTTACATTCAAGTCTTTTATCTATTTTGAGTAGATTTTTGTGTATAGTATAAGATATGGGCCCAGTTTCATTCATTTGCATATGGATATCCAGTTTTTCCAACCTCATTTATTAAAAACACTATCCTTTCTCTGTTGTATATTTTTGCCACTTTTGTTGAAAATTAATTAATCTTATATACAGATTAATTTTAATTAATCTTGGTTTCCTCTTCTGTTCCATTTGTGTGTGGTTTGTTTTTTTTTAATGCCAATACCATACTGTTTTGATTACTATAGCTTTGTAATATAATTTGAAATCAGGAAGTTGATGCCTCCAGCTTTATTTCTCTTTCTCAAAATTGCTTTAGCTATTTGGAGTGTTTTGTGATGCCATACATATTTTAGGTTGTTTTTCCTATTTCTGTGAAAAATGCCATTAAAATTGGTTAATTTCCAGAGTTCTGAAAAAGTTGATTTTAACTATTTTTTGCTAGTGTTCACTTGCTTTTATGGAGGAATGGCATTTTAATCCACCATTTGTTATTCTACCATCCATAAGGGCTTTTCTCAAATATGTTTAATCTCCATTATTTATTACCTTCAGGCAGGATTGCAGAATTAACAGAATGTAATCTGGAATCAGATTTGCTTTGTGTATATCTTGGTTTTGCCAATTTCTAGCTGTGAGAAAGAACTTTTGTCTCATTTTTCTCTTCTATAAAGTGAGTATATTAATAGTACTTATCTTATAGGGTTGCTGAGAGTACTAAATGAGTTAATCACAAGTAAAGCATGTGGAATAGTAGTTTACAAACTATGGCTGTGGAATAATCCTGCCTACTATTTTTTTTTTTTTTGACAGAAAGAGACAGAGATAGGGAGAGACAGAGAGAAGGGGGAGGGCCCAGAGCAGTCTCCATAGTTGTACATCATCAGTTTTCAACATGGTTTCATTCCTCACAGGTGGGTAGGGACCACGCAGGGCAAGAACTGGGGGCCTCCTGCGTGGGAGGCATGCCCCCTTGAGCCGGGGACCAAACCAGGGGGTGAGAACCAAACTGGGAGCCTCCCGTATGGGAAACACACCCCAGTTCAGCACATGGGTCCGCAAGGACCGGGGCCAGGATTCAATCCTTGGTCCCTGGGGCCTCAAAGCGAGCACTTGACCCACTGAGCCATCCCAGCTTTCCCCTATTTTGTTTTTTAAGGCTGTAAGCAAAGGATGGTTTTTACATTTTTAAATAGTTTTAAAATCAAATGAATATTTCCTGGCATATGAAAATTCTGTGATATTCAAATTTTAGTGTCCGTAAATAAAATTTTATTGATCCATAAACACTAATTAATTTATATATTATCTATGGTTGCTTTTGTACTTAAAACAGCAGAGTTGAATAGTTGTGATCAAATCTGTATGGTCTAAAAAATGTCAAGTATTTTAATATCTAGCCATTTTTATGAAAAGTTTCCTGACCTCTTAATGTAGTACATTGAGAGGCATGAAAGAACTGAATATTTGTAAGCTATAATTTTTACTAGATAGCTTAGAGTTATTGCTCAGTCTGTGTTTTGTTTTTTAAAGGTATATTTCACATAGTTCACACTGGCCTAAACTCTGTCTCATTAGGTCACATTGTTCTCACCATGGCCTCCCAGTCTCAGCATGGTCTGGCTCTTGGCTCCCTCTCTGAGCTCATCTTTCCCTCTTGCTCACTCTGATCTAGTTGCCCTGGCCGTCTGTTAGTTCTGGGAACATGCTGAGCAATTTCCCTCCTCAGGGTCTTTGAATTTGCTTTTCTCTCTGTTTGGAACATCCTTCCCATGACTCTTCACAAATTTGAATCTATGAAATTTCTCAGGTCTTAGTTTACATATCATAACTTTGCAAGCCCTTCCAAGACCACCTTATCTAGAGTAGGTTGCTCCACCCAGCTATTCCTTATTCAAATATTCTCTTTACTTCTTTCATGGCAATAATAATCTGTCATTATCAAATTTATTTATTTCTTTAACTGCTTTTTGCCTGCTTTCCCACTACAATGTTAGCACCTTGATAGCAGGGACTTTACGATCCATTTTCTTTATTATAACATGGTAGTATCCTCACTAAATATTTGTTGAATGAGAGCATGATTTTAACTTCAACTCCCATAATAAAGTATATTCATTCTTTTCTTGTTCTTATATTTGTGTGCAAAGGAAACAGCCCTTACTTATAATTTTTGCTCAAGGGCATGTCACAGGTCTCTGAGCTATTATTTGGCTGCCTTTGGTCATGTAGCCTTCCCTGGTCTAAGCAACTATGGCCAGGAATTGGGACTGAAATGACGTCACAAAGGGCAAAACCTGGCTCTCCAGGGTCTGTCCTTTCAGCAGGAGCTGTGATCATATAGAAGAGAGTGGGGTGCAATCAGAAAACTCAGTACTTTCCCTTTACTTTCTGCCCTCTGTGCAGTTAGCTACCTCTTCCTTTGCTCCCAGGTGAAATCATGGGTAGACCTCAGAGTTTACACAGTCACAATTAGATAGTAATATCTTGTCTCCACTGGTCATTTGATTTCCTAAAACAGCCTTAGGTCACTAATTAATATGTCTTACCCAGTGTAATAGTAAATATTTTGAACCTCATTCAAAGTTAACCTTCTTCTTTCCCCAAATTGGACCTACCTCAACTGGAAGCTCGCTGTGCATGTGGGTGTGCTGCACTCATGAGGCTCACTCCAGCTCCTTCAATACTGAAGTGAGGGGAGGCAAGAGAGCAAGATCTGACTGGCACCACTAGAGTGGTCTTAATTTCCTCTGGCCAAGGCAGAGATGCAAGCAAACTCTCCAGTGGTGCTTTTATGACCACCTTAGAGATATCCCTGGTGGGAACTGTACTGTAGCCCCAAGCCCTGGCTTCTGACAACCCCTCACTGCACCTCTCCATACTGTCTAACCTCAGTGATACTCCTGAGCCTCTTTCTGCTGAAGGTTGTGTTGTTCTGTGCCTCACAGAAAACCCTCTTGCACACTATTCTAACCAGTTCCAGGTCAGCAGCCTCTTGCCTGTTTTGTCCACAACTGACACCCCAAACAAGCACCTTGGCTTTGTTGTCAGCGAGGATGTTGTTACCTACGAGCTGCAGTGCTCTGTTCTGCTGTCTCAGGTTACTTTAGGCAGCTCTAACCCTTTGGAGTTCTCACAGATGACCTGAAAACATAGTGAACTTTAGTGTTTTCTTGAGGGGTGTTGCTGGGCTTGAAGTATAACGCAAAGGCTCCAGGTTGGTGCAAGGTCGGCCCAAAAGGGGAGGAAAAAGCCACCATATTTCCATAACTCACTCTAAGGAAATCCTTTTCTTAGCCTCCCAAAACTCTCTCAGCATCTCCAACCTTATTTTTCTAGGCAGGGAATGGGTGATCAACTAATGGTTATAAAACAAGTCCTGCTTGGGGTATCAAACACGTACCCTTGAAACAGTTGGTGTCTCATGCATGAAACATTTACTTGTGTGTGTGTGACAGTTTTTATTAATTCTAAAGATTGCATCATACACTTTTCAATCTGTTGTGGAGGGTTTGCAAAGGCTTGTGGCCAAAAAGTTTTAGCCTCATGTATAAACTAACTTAGATTATTGCATCTATATAAAAAATATCATGAGCAAAAATTAAATATTTTCTAACAGTGTCAGGTGAGTTAGGTGGGGTGGAACAGTTTTATTGCATGGCAGAATCTCCTTGTATCGCTTGAGGCATCATTTTCATAACACAGCATATAAAGGCAGCAGAAGGTATTCTGCGTTTATTACTTATGTGTTGGTGGAGTGAGAAAGAACAATTTCTAATTTCTGCCAGCAAAATTCTTTTCTGTGCCTGTTTGTTGAGCTTGTTCTGGCAGTAATCATATTCTCTCTCCCTTTTTCTCCCCCTAGCCTTAACAGAGATACATTGTGCTCATGCTGGATTGATGTAGGAAAGTAGAAAACTCTCTTTTTTGGAACCACTAATTTCTTCTTGAATACAGAAATGAGAATTGAGTAGCCTACACACCTAATTGTCTTCTCTGCTATAAAGTAGAAAGAGTTTATGAAGACTGACGAAGAGTGAAATGCCTTGTGGCATTTTATTAACAGTCTATCACTTTAGCCCTTACAAATTATTTTCTCTTCGTAGCCCTACCTATTTATTGATTTACTTTTTTTTTTAGAACCTTCTTTTTTTTGAGTATGGATGGCATTGCGCCTGGATCAGAGTAGATGTTCAATATATGCTAACAAGCAGATGAATGATTTTCTATGAGTATCTGCCTATATGAGGCCTCGTATCAGGGCTGCTTGATTAGAGAGCTGTCCAGGTATATACAGCTGAGGGCAAGTGGACATGAAGGTGGAGGGATACGACAAAGTGGATGTCCTTGTTCCACTTAATGCTAACTGCCCATGGACTCAAGCCAAGCAAGAACAGTCCAACCCATACTTTGTGGTCCCAAGGTTGATTTTAACAGGCGAGAAGAACAATGGTAGATTTATAAACTCTGGCTTAAAAATAAAGAGATCTCTGGCTCATATTTTTTTATCACTTTTAGCTAATGCCTGAATGATCAACTGAGTACCTCTCAGAAACTCAACCCACCAACTAAGCTGTTAATATTTATTTCTTTTCTATAGTTGGTAAGGAGTTTTACGGAAGGTGATCCTTGGGAGCCCTGGCACACTCTCACATTGAGGCCTGACTCTCTTACCATGGAGATTACACTCTAATCAGAAAGAGAAGCCGCTGAAGTTCACCAGTCATGCCTCTCTCCTTTGAAAACTCCTTGTCTGCCTTATCTTTTAAATCTGTGTGTGTGTGTATGTGTGTGAAAAACTTACTAAGCTTTACTCATTTTCTTCCCTCTATTCCCTCTACTGTATTGCTACTTCAGATCTCACTTCACATACAAATTATTGCAACTCACTTCTGGGGACCTTTTCAATTCCAAGTGCTTTGTTCTTCTGCTGCCACCCTTGGTCAATCATTTACACACCCTTTGCTCATGTCACTTTGATTACCAGTGTCTCACTGAATTAAGTGCACATCCTTTCTGGCCCTACTAATCTAACTCTATCCATGCCACCTCTTTTTTCTTTCCCCAATATGTAGTCTCTGCCTTAATCAAGCCCAGAATCTTCTGTCACTTTCATATCCAAATCTCTGTTCATAAGGTTTCCTTTATCTACAATTTTCTCTCTTCTCTTTTTGGATGAAAAATTCAAGGCTCCAAAGTTGAATGATTTTCCTGAGGTTTACTGCACTCAAGTGACTGAGCTGGATTTAAACCTACTCTGATCCTCAAGACAGTGCTTTCTTTCTTTAGCCACAACTGCTTGTTTCAGAATCAGATTACTATAGAATGGTATCCACAGATGGAAACTGAAATTATATTTGTGTAGTGCCTGCCTGACAATAAAATACTACCGCCCCTGGACAGCATTAGTCCCTAAGGACTGTCTTCCTTAACATAGACCCTAGTTCTGGCAGATGACATTTTAACACATCTAATCAAGTTAATCTGCAAAATATAGCTCAACTTTTAATAGCTTTTCCATATGTAGTCACTTAAAAGAAACAAAGTTCAAAGAAAAATGATAGGTGTATGACCGCAGTTTGTTTCAAAGTTACTGAAACCATTCAAATTCAAATTCAGTCATAGGGTATTGCTCCTAATTGTTCTAGGTTTGTTCTTGAGGCTGCACCCAAATTTCCAGTACTGTCATTTTTTTTCTTTTTCTTTTCTTTTTTTTTTATGATTCTAAAAAAGGATAAGATAGCATATGTGCAAGCTGAGCAAGCTACTAGGATGCCAAAGGTATGTTTCTGTAAACTTTTGATTGTAGATTTCTTATGCAAATAGTCTTCTCAGGGTTCTGGCTAATGTTGGTTTTAAATGAGGACATGACCTTTAGTTCAAATGGTTATCAAAGGCTACTAAAAATTTTATTCAAAATCATCCGTAGGGTTTCTCAGAATGCAGAGGTCTGGATTTGTGATTTGGCTGTTAACTTCCTGAAGAACTGACAGATGTTATCTCGCCACTTCTGTTTCCTTCTCCAATAAAGAAAGATAACATGTCTTTTTCCATTCTCCCAGGGATATCAAAAGATTAACGATGTTGTGAACATTAAAGAGTTTATATTTTATTACATAAAAATCTCACTAATATAATCAAGTCATGGCGATAGCTGTTTTATTACAGGTATATACAGTGGGCAGTGTTTTTGCTCATTTAGTCAGCCTCATTATTAGTCATTACCACATTGACTTCTGTCTGAAAAGCCAGATTCTCAGAATAACTATCAAGTTTGATTCAAACTAGCAAATCTCATGGCCCTGACAAATCTTCAAGGAGAGTTAGAAACTAAATAGTTGTGAAAATCTGCCTCTGGAAAAATCTCCTCTTTTCTTACATTTCAGTGTTTCAGCTCCAGAAGCCAGTTGCTGAAGACATGTCAAGCTCATTCCAAACTCTGCAAGCCATGATTAAAAGCTGATAATCTGTGATGAACACAGCAACTTCCTTTTTCTGTCTTCTCCATAAAATAAACAAACAATAAAAACTACACATTACACCACTAACCAGACACCACTGACTGCACATTCTTTTAGTAATTAAGCAATTACAATGTGTAAAATATTCTTTGCCATTATGGGGAAGAGGGAGGAAGGTTCAAAGCTGAATTCACAGTCCCTCCAGGAACTCATAATCCAACACAAATTTATTGCACTATCAATATCATAATTTGCATTTCCTACATAACTGAATTATGTTTCTACCTTTCTTTCGTTTTACACATGGAATGGTATAAAATGTTTCAAATGAGTAGTTTAGAAATTGGGCTCTGCCATTGACCAGCAGGTTTAACCTTGATAAGTCAGTTTACTTCTCTGGGATCCAATGTTCTCAAATGTAAATTTCCAAGCTTTAAAGTTCTACTTATTTCTCCAACATTCATCAGCCATTGTTAGAGGACCTACCATATACCAGGCACTGGTCCAGTTACTTGGGTTACCTTACTGACCTAAACAGACACATATTCCTGCCCTCCTCTTCTCTTAAAATCTATAGGGGAGGAATACAGGCAATAAACAACATAATAATAAATAGCCTAGCATATTAGAATGTTATAGTACTATGGAATAAAGGGCATAATGTAAGGGAGAGTCAAGAGTATGGAATGGGGAGGAGTTGCACATTTATATAGAGTGATCAGGTGGGGCTGAGAGAGTGCCATTTAAGTGAAGATTTGTCAAGGTCCTGTCCAATGCCCTTTCAGAGTATTTTTTTCCTACATTGTAAAGGGAAAACAATTAAAGAAGTCCCGGAGAAAGCACCACAGAGATGGCACAACCTTTCCTTGCAGCTGAAGTTAGATAAATGATCTAGAATTTCTCTTTCCACTAACATATATGGCTATTGAGCTCTTGAAAAGTGGCTACTTGAAGTGAAATATTCTATAAATGTAAAATACAAATCAGATTCAAAGAATATAAAATAGATCATTAATGTTTTGTATTGATTTCATATTGAAATGATACTATGTGTAGGTTGAGTTAAATAAAATATATTTATTTTATTTTTTTAAGATTTATTGTATTGTTTTAGACAGAAACAGAGAGAGACAAAGACAGAGAGACAGAGAGAAGGGGGAGGGCCCAGAGCAGTCTCCATACTTGTGCGTCATCAGTTTTTTGACATAGTTTAATTCCGAACAGGTGGATGGGGGCCGCGCAGGGCAGGAACTAGGCTGGGGGCCTCCCATATGGGAGGCATGGCCCCTCCAGCCAGGAGCTGATTCTGGGTGCAAAAACTGAACTGGGGGCCTCCCGCATGGGAAGCACACCCCAGTTCAGCATATGGGCCCACACGGGCCAGGGCCAGGATTCGATCCTCTGGGCTGCAAAGCGAGCACTTAACCCACTGAGCCAGCCCATCTTCCCCTAAATAAAATATATTTAAAGATACATTTAACTTGTTTATTTTTACCTTTTAATGTAGCTATCAGAAAATTCAAATGATATATACCGGTATAGTTCACATTATATTTCTATTGGTCAGTTTATGTCCAGAACTTGAACTTTGCTATTAGAGTCAATGTCAGTCTTTCTTTAGTACTAGGTAAGTCATCTCCCATTTTGCTGAATGTCTTTCTACTGCCATTCTTCACAAGTCATCTCCTTGTGGCCTCTGAGTCAAGGCATGCAATTACAGGGTTCACATTTATAGAATTCAGAATACTTTATGCCTATAATTAAGATACAATTTGGGAGGATCAGGGAAGAAAAGAAATTTAAGTTCTGGGATAGGGCATATTTTAGAAACCATAAGACAGGCCATTTTTATTTAGTTGTGCTAATTAGAGTAAATCTATCTTTAATCTTTAGTCTGAACTTGGTGATAGAATTTTCTAGCTGTCACAAGTGATAAATGAGGGTAATGCTGGTATAAAATAGGAACAATTTCTCCAAACCACAGATATTCTCAAAGGTCAACAATCTTTGGAGGGTCAAATTTAAAATTAGGAGAAAGGCCTATTTAAAATACAAGAACCCCTTGTTTCTTTTCCCCCCAGAAACTAATGGTATAGCATGGGATCAATTCAATATACACCGGGGACCCCCCAAAAACCAGAGTTGTCTTTTGGAGGGCAGGCCCCTTGTAGTAGAGTGTTCTAGGAACCCATGTGCTTCAGAGTACCAGCTGGCGTTGCTGTGAGAGGCTGCGTTCATCTCCCACTAATTTTTTTTGGAGACTCTTTCAATGTGTTGGCCCATTTTATGATGGGGGATTTACACAAACAACCTGTGGCATGACAATGCACCTGCCCTCCAAACGCTGAGTGTTCAGCAGTTTTTGACTAAAAATGGCGTGAGCCCTGTACCCCACCCTCCCTATTCACCAGATCTGACCCTGAGTGACTTTGTTTCCCTGAATGAAAAAAGTACTCAAAGGAAAATGTTTTGGCGATGTAGAGGAGGTGAAACAAAACAACAGAAACACTAAAAGTCATCAAAATCAATGAGTTCAAAAACTGTTCTGAGCAGTGGAAAAAGCATCTCGATAGGTGTATTGCATCAAACAAAGAGTACTTTGAAGGTGACTGAAATTTAAACATGTAAGAATAAATACACATTTTAAAAATAAATAAATGCAGGTTTTTGGGGGGTCCTCCTAGTGTAACTCTAAAAAATTCACTTTCTTGAATCCTGAGTTCCCCTGTGTCATGTTTTGAAAGTAATCAGGAGCCAGGGAGAATGCTGAAACGTTGTTCAGCTACCTTTCTTAAAGCAGGCGAAGAACTAGATCCTCATGGAGATTACTGTTCTCTTTATGATGATTCCCAAAAGATTGCAATAAATATTTATTTGTGCAATAAATAAATGTGTGGCAATTATATATATGTAGCACTAAATATTTATATATGGATTAGATATTCCACATTCTTCCTTGGGACCCCATTTCAGTATTTCATCTCTTTGATAGTAAAGAAAGCCTTGTGGTATACAACCAATAATATTTTTTATTCTATTTCTTTTCTCTTTCCCTTTCTTTTCCCTTATTTCTCGTCCCTTCCTCTTTCTTCCCTCCCTTTTCCTCCCCTTCCCTTTCTTTCCTTCTTTTCTATGGAGAATAACTGATAGGCACTGGTCTTTTACAATTTTTTAAGTATACTATAAATAGTTTGCATGCAATCATTTCTCTTTTCTTATTCCCTTCACTAAATCATTGTATTAGCTGCAAAGCTCTACACAGTTGCACAGTATTGTTCCCTACTGTATATTTATATTTTTGTACCTGTGTCTATAAATCAACTGCCTTGAATTTTCCTTATTGAATTTCATCTTATTGTTCTATTTCTCATTTATCAAGGTCACTATTAATATTTTTTCTTTCACTTCATCTTACCAAATAGGTGTACTTGTGGCAGGATCAGAAATGCCCTAAACCATGACTCTACTGAAATATATGTTCCAATAGGGAACCAAGAGAAACCAGATTCCACTGAAGAACATGAAAGAGAAGGAAGAAAAAAATGTGAGATTATGAGGAAGTCAATAACTGGAATAAGACAGGAACTACTTGTCACAGAATACCATGGAAGAGGAAAAGACAGAATTTATTGAAAATAAAATGATTCCTAGGTATCTCAAGTTAAATTACATGTCTTGGGTCATCTCAGTAAGTAGGCTATTTAGAAGTTCCCTGCCCATCCAGTATAGAACAATTCAGTTTGGGCTCTTTTATTCAGAGTATTTGTGTTTGAGAAAAATGGAGACTAAATCCTTTTTTTTTTCTAATTGTTAAATGTATTGGGGTGACAATGGTTGGTAAAAATTACATAGTTTCCAAGTGTACCATTCTACATTATATTGTCTTTGTATTGCATTATGTACTCACCACCCAAAGTCAGTTCTGTTTTCATTACTGTATATTTGATGCCACCACCCTCCTCCCCTATCTCCCTCCCCACTTAACTTCAGGTAACCATTAAACAATTGACTGTGTCCATGAGTTTTTGTTTCTTTGTTACTTTCAGTTTGATATTCCATGTGTAAGTGAAGTCATATGGTCCTTGATTTTTTTCAGTCTGACTTATCTCACTTAATATGACGATCTAAAGGTCCATCCACGTTGTTGCAAATGGCAGTATTACATCCTTTCTTATTGCTGAGTAATATTCCATTGTGTAAATGTACCACAACTTCTTTATCCAGTCATCTATCAAAGGACACTTTGGTTGTTTCCATGACTTGGCCACCATGAACCGTGCTATGGTGAACATTGGGATACATATATTTTTGCATACTAAGGGTTTCAAGTTTTCTGGGTAGATATTCAGAAAATGGATTACTAGGTTGTATGGTGATTCTATTCTTAATTTTTTTTGAGGAATCTTTATTACATCTTCCATAGTGGTTGTACCAATTTACATTCCTTTCTCAATGGAGAGTAAATTTTATTTAGGTCCCAAAGTTTCTTCTAGTCTAGTTTTTGGGTTTGTTTGTTTGTTTGTTTGTTTTTAGACCAATATCACTATTGGTGAGTTACTCAGGCTTTTTTGTCTTGCTGGGCACCAAATAAAACTGTAACTGAAGTGACTACAACCATTTCCCACTGGTTTGATGAATCATTGCTTCAATTAAAAAATGTGTAATACTCTTGAATTAGTTGCTTACTCATGGATCAATCATCTTGGTTCAGAGAGGGGAAGGTAATACTGCCTTTTATGAGATAGAAATTCCTACAAAACTAGATCATAATTCCAGGTGTCTGATATAATTGCAATTATTCCATTTCTTCTCTGACTCCCTCACTGGTCTATAATCTTCTTGAGGGTAGTGACTGTGTCTTATTCATTTTGGGATCACCAGGTCTCACTTCAGGGCTCAAACAAAAAGTGTTCAATGAGTAGTTGGCCAAAAAATGAGTGATTTTATAAATGAATAAATTAAGAAGTCTATTCATGAAGAAAAGTAACTGGCAATATTAATATTCAAAGCAAAATCATTTATTCTAGAATCTTGAATAATAATCTAGTTTGTGTATAATTCTACTCTACATTGATGAAACATTAAAGTAATTAAGTTTCTTAATTTTATATACATTAATTTAAAGATAAAATATATAATATATAAAAGAATTATATATGTGTAATATATATATATATATATATTTATATCTACATATATATGATAGTACATGGGAATGAAAATCAAGGTGATCATCTCAACCAAGGTGTGGCCTAAGTTAAGCAAGAAAAGTAGCAAGTGGATCTTGAATCTTATTTTAATTGAATAATAGCCATGAATTGATGGGAAGATGCTGAGAGCTACACAGACAAAGAGAAAATCATTAAAAAATCAACAAAAATGGGAATGATCAAGAATTTAAGAGGAGATGGTAAGAATATCAATTTGACTTGTGCTGTATAGAGAATACTAATAGATGAGAAAATAATATATACATATCAATCTACCTATGTATTTATGTTTGATTCAATAGGAAAGTGAAAGAAATTGGTTGTTCTTAAGCAAGAGAATGGCAAGATTAAAAAGTTTTTTGAAAGCTATGCCAGAAAGAACTGGAGAACAGAAGAAGAAAGTCCAGCCAGGAGGATACTGTGAGGATATGAAGATGAAGGGATTAGGGCCTGTATAAGAATGATGACTATGGGGTCACTTTGGAGAGAAGAGATATGAAAAACATTCAGTAAAATAAACCACAGAACTTTGTAGCAGGATGTATACATGGAACAAAGGAAAGTAAAAAGTAAATTTGAGATTATGAATAAAGTGAAATTGAGGCTACATATGTCATTAATGATAATGGAGAATTTAGGAAAATATAAAATTTTGAAGGATACAGTTTTTTTTTCTTTTTTTAAAAATCAAAGTTTTATTTATTTAATAATTAATTTTATTTTATTGTTACATTTATTGGGGTGACATTGGTTGATAATTACATTGTTTACAAGTATACAATTCTACATTACATCATCTGTGCATTGCATTATGTGCTCACCAGCCAGAATCAGCTCTCTTTCCATCACCATATATTTGATGACCTCTCCTTACACCCCTCACCCGTGTTCTCCCACCTACCTCCCCTTTTACCCTCAGGTAACCACTAAACTATCGACTATGTCCATGAGTTTTGTTTCTTTGTTATTTTCAGTTTTATATTCCAACTATGAATGAGGTCATAGGTTTCTTGATTCTTTCAGTCTGACTTATTTCGCTTAATAAGAAGGACCTTGAGAACATCTTACAGTTTTTGACCTTTTAAATTTTAGTATCATTAAAATAGCTACCTCTGGAAGTAACTGAAAATTTGGAACTAAAGAGGAAAAGTAGGGCTAATTAAAAAAAAAATTAAATTTATTTTTATTGTTAAATTTATTGGGGTGAGATTTATTGGTAAAAATTAGATAGTTTTCAGATGTACAAATCTACATTACATCACCTTTGTATTACAAAGAACTGATTTTTAATCTTTCTTTCTCTCAGCCTGATAGCTTTTCTACTCCAGGAATGGTTCACTATTTGTTTGTTTTATTTTCTGGCTTTGGAACAAATTGAAGACTGACCCCTGCCTATTATAGGAAGGCTGTACAAGTCTCTGTGTCAAGAACAATGCCAAGTGCTATAGACAAAAAGATGAAAAGGTGACCTCTTAGTAGTCATCCAAGGAAATAATTGCAAAAAATATAACCATTACCAGCGAAACCCAGATTACTTTGTTATCTTTGCTTAAGAATAAAATTCAGGGTACAAAATTCATCATGAAACAATGTCTCTAGTCTGTCTCCAAGCAGCTCAGCAAAAATCTAGCTCTTTCAAAAGCCTTCAAAATAGTTAAGGACTCCTTAGAAGTGTCACATGTTTTCTCTCAGCCTTTTCCCCCTGTCTTCTCTTTATGTCTGTAATGCTTTTTGGATATTCCAGGAATGTCCTCCAGCAATGCTTTTCAAGCTTTAGATTATATAGGAATCACCTGGCAGTCATCTTAAAATGCAGATGCTAATTTGGTAAGTCAGAGCTGGGGCCTGAGATTCTGAATTTCTAACAGTATCGCAGGTAAAGCCAATGATACTGGTCCATGGATCACACACAAAGAAGCAATGCTGTTGAAGACTTTCTTCTTGAGGGTCTACACTAGTTCAGGTCTAAGTAAACCTCCTCATCTGAAGATAAGACGGTAGTCACCACTGCATCTGCCTGGCCCAATTAGGCTTCCTATCACCCACGTTCCAGGATCCCTAAACTTCCAATTTGGCCTCTCAAGGAACTCAGCATAAATCCAAGTGGAATCATCCTCATGTCTGGTCACCAAATGTCAGGAATCCTTGCACAGTCCCTTTTCCTGCTCAGGGTTTCCAAAGCAGCTTTTGGTATTCTCCTGCTTTTTTCTGTAGCTATTGTCATCTGTGGAGATCCATCCCCCACCCCCCCGCCCCCTCCTTGTTTGGCTATAGAGCAAAACACAGACTCTTTAGCTCCCCATTCCCATAGCGTCTTGAGGCCCACAGGCCCTATTGGTCTTAAGGGTGTTTCTTCTAATTACTTTAGCAAAAAATATTTTCACTATGGTTTATAGCAAAAATTATAAACATAAAAAAGTTCTAGAGATTGAAGTTCTTAAAATTTTGATTCCTGTTTTGCAACTGCAGCTAACTTCCTCTGAGATGATAAAATGGGTGTCTAAAAATTTCTTCCCTCTGTTATCAAAATTCTACTTTCTTCTACATCTGATGTTTGTTGCTCTGGTTTTGCAACCTTCCTCCTTGGTTGCTCTCCCATATTTGGCACCCCTTCTTATGACCCCCTCATTCCCTGTGTATTTTGACATTGGCTTCCTACTTCTGGTCCCTTGCCTACTCCAACCTGTCCAACTCATCATTTTGCTTCCACCAGAGAGGAAAGCAACCAGAAAACGCTATTGGCTTGACAGCAATCTTTCAGATGTTTTAGAATGCTGACCTTGCCAATATTTATTGACTTTGCTTTCCCTGACTGCAGTTCTGGCTCCTGAAAAGTACTTTGTACCTTGGCTGTGTTTGCACTATGCCATTGTCAACTGCTTGGGTATGCCATTGAAAATGATTATTTTCTGCCACTTAATTTGAACTCCTTGTCCATATCTCCATTTCCCAGTCCCAATCTACAGACCTGCAGCCAAACAACAAGTATTTATTATAAGGTGACCAGACGTCCCGCTTTTGGTGGGACAGTCCTGATTTTTAACAATTTGTCCCACGTCCCGCTGCGTTTTAAAAAAGGCCCAATTTTTGGAAAGAATGCACAACAAGCTAGGGAACGGCAGGAGATAGACCAAATGTTTAATCAAGAACTCCACCCCCCCTTCCCGGTCAATGGTGTCCCGCTTTACCAATGTTAAAATCTGGTCACCTTAGCATAGATCAATTCGGGGCACCTCTCACCTTTGTACAATATTCACTTTTAACAAACTGACTGTTCTTATTACTGTTTAACAGAGTTGAAAAATCCAAATTTTGTCTTATAGATTCAAAATAAATCTAGAGGGAATATACTATTCCCCAACTGCATCAGCCCCTTTCTATTGTTGTTCCCTCTACTTTGTATATGCACTTCCCTACATGGCTGGTTCTTTTTCATCATTTATGTCTTAACTTAAATATCACCTTTCAGAGACCCTGAAGTCCTAGCTAAGAAGTTTCCACCTTCTTCTGTCATTATGCTTGAACACTTTATTCTGTTTATTTTCTTCTTAGCCTAATCACAAGTTGTGCTTATATATTTATTCATCTTGTATTTATTTATTTTTCTATTTGCTAGGCTATAATTTCTATAAGGACACAGGAACTGTGTCTGGATAGTCCAAAATTAAATCATCAGCATGCCGATTTAATTTTTTTTTAAAATATATTTTTATTTATTTTTGACAGAGAGAGAGAGAGAGAGAAAGAGACAGAGACAGAGAGAGAACTGAACTGCGGGAGCTCCCAGTTCAGCATATGGTTCTGCACGGGCTGGGGCCGGGATTCAATCCTCTGTCCCAGGTGCTGCAAAGTGAGCGCTTAACCCACTGAGCCATCCCGGCTTCCCCAAGCATGCCGATTTAAATAAATCACCAGCATAGCATATCAGTATGCTATGTTGTAGGTGTTCATTAAAGACTTGGTGAATGGAGGCTTGAATTTGGTCTAACGGTTAGAAGACAAATATTCCAGCATTTACTCAACCGAAAGAGTGTTTTGAGACTTCTCAATGAGAGTAGAGGCCCAAAACCTTGAATTGAACTAGAGTGAAGAATGAGAAGCCTGTAGACTCATGTGGAGTTCTGTAATTTCAGAAAATGCAGATAGACTTCATGGCTAATTAGTAATCAAGCACAGTTGCACCCTTGACCTAGTTTTTGCTGAAATCCTTTCTAAGACTATCAAACAAAATCAATTATAGAATTAATAAAGGATTCATGGCGCTTCCTGGTTCAAATGTAAGGCATTCATATTTTCTTAGTCTGTCCCTTGAAAGATTATTAGCTTTTCTTTGCCCTTAAATTATTTACCATTTACCATAGCTCCTATATATGAGTGGAAAGATGATCAGCTATTGATTTTTTTTTTTTTTAACACTATGGTTATAAAAATAAGTGTGAGGTTTCTAGGGGAATCAAAACGTGAATGGAGGGAAATACAGCCTGGTATGATTAGAATGTGGAACTCTGCATGATTTTATTAAAATTAAATATATGAGTAGAGCTCCTTGAAAAGATTACTGAAGAAAATTAAAATAACATTCTGTCATTATTGTGAAAATAGACAAAAGCCTAGAAAAGGTTTTCATACAACATTCTGTTTCTGTTCTTAGAAGAAGGCTTTATTAAGCTTGGACTATTCAACTTTTTTAAACCTATGAAAACCAAATAAGCTTCAGGTAAAAGAATAACACATATATGAATATGGGTAACTATAACTATAAAAGGGAAGGAAGAGGAAATCATTATTTTTGTGCACAGTGAAAAACAAAGTTCTTTTTCTGGAGCATGAAAACATTAGAACTCCAAAAGCGCTTCATTGAACTAAAGCCAAATATATATATTTGACTCAGCAATTTCACTCCTAGGATATACTCACCAAAAAACATGTACTTGAATATATATAGAAGCATTGTTTATAGGAGCTCAGACTGAAAACTACCCAAATATACAACAAAAATAGAAAGAAAAAATAAATCATGGTATATTCACACAAATGGAACACTATCCTGCCATGGAATTTCAGATCTAAAACTGTATACAACAATATGAAAGAAACTAATGAGCAAAAGAAAACAGACATGAAGTATATATAATATAATTCAAATGATACAAGATGTAAATACAGGAAAATCTATGTTATTAGAAATTAGGATAGTAGTTACCCTTGAAGAGGAAAGCAGGGACTAGAAGAGGGCATTGGGGTTTAGGGTTTCTAGATAGTTGATAATATTCTGTTTCTTGATCCGAATATTGGTTCAGTGGCTGTATTAAGTTTATGAAAATCCATCAAGCTGTATATTTATGATATTTGTACTTTTCTTTAGGTATATATTACATATTCATTTTTAAAAAGACAGTTCTCCTTAGGGCTAAGGATTCTCCATTTCCCCAACTATCAAATGGTTACTCTCTTTTCTCCCTGTTTCCATCTTATTCAGTTGGTATCTTGAAAATTTAATAGAGGAACAAGGAGCAGTGACTTAAATAGCTAGACCCAAAATAAAAATAGTGAGAATTAAATTTTTTTTATTTAAAAAAATAGAAAGAAAAGAAATATTTTTTTGTAGTGAGAGCCTCTGTTTTTTACCTTTTATTGTTATTTTTAATTTTTATTACATTTATTGGGGTGATATTATTAGTAGAATTATATAGGTTTCAAGTATATCTAATTCTATAAGACAGCATTATATATTGTGTTGTGTGCTCACCACCCAGAGTCAGTTCTCTTTCTATCACCATATATTTGACCCTCTTTACTACCCTCTCTTTACTATCCCCTCTTACCCTCTGGTAACCACTAAACTGTTGTTTGTTGAGTTTTTGTTGGTCTATCTTGTTTTTTGTTGCTTTCAGTTTTATATCCCACATATGTGAAGTCATATGGTTCTTGACTTTTTCTGTCTGCCTTATTTCTCTTAGCATGATAATCTCAAGATTCATTCATGTTGTCACAAATGGCAGTATTTCATCTTTTCTTATGGCTGAGTAGTATTCTATTGTATATTTGCTTTACCCAGTCATCTATCAAAGGACATTTTGGTTGTTCCCATGTCTTGGCCACCTTAAACAGTGCTGCAATGAACATCGGAGTACATATATCTTTGCCAAATAAAGGGTTTCAGATTTTTGGGTAGAAAACCAAAAGGTGGATTGCTAGGTTTTATGGTAATTCTATTCTTAATTTTTGGAGGACCATATTGTTTTCTTCAGTGGCTGTACCAAAAAAAAAAAAAAATTTCTCTATTTTAAGCCCTTATTATTTCCTGCTGGGGACTGATCTACTAGACCTTCTCCCATAAACAGCTGCCATCTTCCTTGAGTCTATCCATCACAGAGGACCCAAGTTTTATATGGTCTGGGGGCTTTGTCAGGAAGACATGGCTGAATAGAGATAGAAGAAAGAAAAAAGAGAAGGAAAAGATAAAATAGAAGAAAAGGGAGTCACCATCTTTAGTGAAGCTTTTTATAAATCACCACCTACACACTGTTTTGAAATTTTTACTTATTTTTTTGTCATATAACTATCCGATAACCACTGAGTAAAAAACATTAGACTATACTTTTCAAATTAAACAGATATAAGCTAGCTACATGTTCTCCATTTATTCCTTGATATTTGCAAAACCACAAAACTTAGGTTGTTCTTTCAATACCAAGACCAAGTTTCACCTTTTATCTGTTTCAAACAGTATTTATATAGGTGAATTGCTTTCATTCTCAAAAATTTCAGATGTCTACAGGAAATAAAACTAAAAATTGCTTTCTAACAAGACTCTTTTGAGTGGCTGAACCTTGACCTGGCTGAGGTGAGCAAATAGTTTGATCCCAAGTATTACTGGTATATAGACTGATATTGGCCCTTATTTGTTCTTGGGGCATCTAAATAATACCGGTAACTTATAAATGAAAAAAACCCAACTGGCTCTTTGTCTACAGAATACCAAAACTTCAGAAACATATAGCTGATCCATTTTCCATCCAGAAATGAAGCATTAACATAAATATTATAACTTTTCCTCAATAAATTGGAAAATAAACTCTCAGAAGTCAGAAAAAAAAAAAAGCTGCATGACCTGTAGTTTTAGGTAGAAGAAACTCTAATGATTGTCATTTGTCAATTCCTTGTTTATAGATGATGAGAGAGAGGAAATAGCTCACTCAATGTTACATAAGAATTTTGTAACTGGAGCCCAGGTAATTCAGTAATGGCATCATTGTATGTGATGCATGTTATCATATATTACCTTTAAGGATCTGGCCTCATTTCAGTTTCGGGGCACAGAAGAGATTACACTATTTTCAGTTTTTAAATTTTAGATATAATTATATAACTGGGAGTACAGATTATAGAATAAATGTCCCTTCCCTCAAAGCTTCTTCTTTAAAGAATGTGTGCCTACAAGGATATTTTCTGTCCCACAACTTTCCTTCCATTGTCTTTTTTCTGACCATTCCTACCTAATATTACTCAGTCTTTCATTATCTTTTTTTGTTCATTCATCCTTCCCATTTCTGGATTCAACTGGGAGAGGATTTGAAAACAAATACATGGATGAAAATATTCACATATATACCTTTTACTAGTTCAAAGGGTCTAATTATAAGAATTTTGAAGTAGGAATAAAATTTTGTCTTACACAAAATTTTACTCAAATTCTGTTTCCCTTTGAAAAATATTTTGATCCAGAAGATCATTTTGAAATATAAAAAATAAATTATTTTCTCCTTCCTAGTCTTAAATAATTATGGAAATTTATAGAATATTTGGGTAAATAAATATTTTATTATGTAAATAATTTTTTAAAACAAAGTCTTAAAGAAGAATGCATTTATTGTTCTTCTTTGGATAAAACAAGGTTTTAGAATTATCTAGAGTTATACACTAAGGTTTCATGAGATGAGGATATAATATTTTACAGGTTAGAAAACCTTTTAACACAAATTAAACTTGCTTAATTCTTTTTTTTTTTTTTAATTTATTGTTAAATTTGATGAGGTTACATTGGTTGGTAA
>PVKE010011241.1:0-40680 GCA_004027555.1 Craseonycteris thonglongyai
CCTCCCCCCCCCCCGAACTTTCCCTCTCGCATGCTTTTCCCCTGCACCACGGATCGCCTCTCGGATGCCGCTCGCCTGGAAGCTGCGCTAGGAGCGAGCGGCGGCGGCGGCGGCAGCTCGGGAGTGCTATGACCGGCAAACTCGCCGAGAAGCTGCCGGTGACCATGAGCAGTTTGCTAAACCAACTGCCTGACAATCTGTACCCCGAGGAGATCCCCAGCGCGCTCAACCTCTTCTCCGGCAGCAGCGATTCGGTAGCCCATTACAATCAGATGGCTACAGGTAAGGGCGGCGGGGAGGCGGCGGGGAGGCGGCGAGGAAGGCAAGGGGAAGAAGAGGAGGAAACGAGCTAGCGATGGATGGATAGATGGATGGAGGGAGGCAGGGAGAAATGGATGGATGGGTGGATGGAGAGATGGGGGCGCGCTGGGAATTTTCGGGGGGCGAGTTGCTTTTCCCACCCACTCCCCCCCACCCTCCCTGATCGGGAAGGCTCGGTTGGCGACGCCACGGTTGAGGCTTCTGTGCTCCCGGGTGGGGGCAGCCGCCGACCGGAGGGAGGTAGGTGCGAGCTAGCCTGGGGTTCTCCACTCAGGGGGCGCGATCTCCGGGCTGCGCGAAAGGCGTGGTGCCGTAGCCCCTTTTCCCGGGAGGCGCTGAGCGTCCCCTTCACCCGCGCTCTCCCCCCTTACTCCTCAGCCCCCCACCCGGGATGGAGCCGTGTGCGGCGTGGAGTCCCCGCGGTGGGAGAGGTACTGCAACGCTGCCTTTCCGGGGCGTTCAGCAAACCGTGGGGGTGTGGGGATGGCAGGGAGAGGGTGAGGGTCCACCCTCGCGGGGGCTGCCACGGGGGGCGATCCCCAAGCCGAGGAGCTCGGGGAGAGCGGCCACTCCCGCCGTGGAGACACGGGCCGGTTTCGGCCGCCCTCCACCCTCTCTAGCTGAGGCTGGGCTTTCTCCCTTCAGCAAGAGCCGAAAGCTTCTTCAGGCCCGGAGGAGACTGGGCCCGGGGGAGGCGGCGGGAGAGCTCCCCTCGCGGGCAGCACCCCTCTGCCCACCGAGGACAAAGCGTCAGAGCACGGGGGTCATCGACCCGGGGCAGTGCGTAAGGAGGGCTTCGTCGGGGCAGGAAAGGCGCGGCGTCCCGGGGCGGATAGGGTTAGGGGAAGAGGCCGAGTTGTGTGCGCCAGAGAGCGAGAGCCCCGCGCACTCCAAGGTCTGAAACTACCTGTAGCTGCAGCTACCTGCCCGCCCCACCTCGGAAACAACAATGCTTCTCGCGCGCGCGTACGCGCGCGCGCGCCTGTGTGTGGTACGGTGGTACGTGAGTGTGTGCGCAGCGTGTGCGGTGTGTGTGCAGCAGCCACTCCACACCCCGATCCGTAGTATTTTTGCTGTATCCAGGTTGCTCCCGGGAGCGCGGCGCCGCCCGCTTTGCGCCGGGCGCAGCCTTCCTCTTACCCCACGCGCTGCGTACTCCACTCGGCCGCACCCTCCACACCTGGGCAGGGACCTGGGCGCCCCGGCCCTGGAGCCCGCTTGGCTTCACTCACCCCTCCCCTCTCTCCCCTCCCGCTCTCCGCAGAGAATGTGATGGACATCGGTCTGACCAACGAGAAGCCCAATCCGGAACTCTCTTATTCGGGCTCCTTCCAGCCAGCCCCCGGCAACAAGACTGTGACCTACTTGGGAAAGTTCGCCTTCGATTCCCCTTCCAACTGGTGCCAGGACAACATCATTAGCCTCATGAGCGCCGGCATCTTGGGGGTGCCCCCAGCCTCAGGGGCACTCAGCACGCAGACCTCTACGGCCAGCATGGTGCAGCCGCCCCAGGGCGACGTGGAGGCCATGTATCCGGCGCTGCCCCCCTATTCTAACTGCAGTGATCTCTACTCGGAGCCTGTGTCCTTCCACGACCCCCAGGGCAACCCTGGACTCGCCTATTCCCCCCAGGATTACCAATCGGCCAAACCGGCCTTGGACAGCAATCTCTTCCCCATGATTCCTGACTACAACTTATACCACCACCCCAACGACATGGGTTCCATTCCGGAACACAAGCCCTTCCAGGGTATGGACCCCATCCGGGTCAACCCGCCCCCCATTACGCCCCTGGAGACCATCAAGGCTTTCAAAGACAAGCAGATCCACCCAGGCTTCAGCAGCCTGCCCCAGCCGCCGCTCACGCTCAAACCCATCCGGCCCCGCAAGTACCCCAACCGACCCAGCAAGACCCCGCTCCACGAGCGGCCCCACGCGTGCCCGGCGGAGGGCTGCGACCGCCGTTTCAGCCGTTCGGACGAGCTGACCCGGCACCTGCGAATCCACACGGGCCACAAGCCTTTCCAGTGCCGGATCTGCATGCGGAGCTTCAGCCGTAGCGACCACCTTACCACTCACATCCGCACGCATACGGGTGAGAAGCCCTTTGCCTGCGAGTTCTGCGGCCGCAAGTTTGCACGCAGCGACGAGCGCAAGCGCCACGCCAAGATCCACCTCAAGCAAAAGGAAAAGAAGGCAGAGAAGGGGAGTGCGCCTTCTGCTTCCTCAGCCACCCCCGTGTCCCTGGCCCCTGTGGTCACCACCTGTGCCTGAGGCTCGGGCCCCCCCAGATCCCCACTTTCACCCTCCAGTGTCTCCCTGCTGCTAGCCTGAAAGCAGCGGGAAAGCTTGCCACGGAGGCGCAGGGGCTGCACTGTGGTCCTTCCATGGACGTAAGGTCCCTTACTCCCTTCGATGCCCCCTGTTTCCACCTTTTCACACCGGCCAACGGTCGGGGGCCAGGGCAGAAGGAGCCTTTCCCTCGCTGCCGCCCCCCGCCCCCCCACACACACCCTTAGCCAAGGCGTGGGGGCGGAAAAGGTGGCGTCTAGCCCGCTTTGTTCAGTTCGGATCGTCTTGATCCAGGGGCCTTTGGGCCGCGCCAAGGACCTGCGGGGGATTGAAGGCGGGGCTCTCCCAAGAATTGCCCGACCCAAGCTCTTCACTGGTCCCTCCACGATTCCCTCTATTCCTTCTCGAAGACCCGAGAGGGGGAGTGGGTAAGGAGCGCACCAAAGCGCAGAGCTTGCTGCCCGCCTCGCGCGCGCGCCTGCGTGCGTGGATGCGCGCGAGTGTGCGTACTCGCGTGAGTGTGTGTGTGTGTGTGTGTGCGCGCGCGCGCGCACTCGTGTGTGTGACACTCTTGAGCTGAACTGGGCTGTGTCCACCCCAAACTCTTCCCCACAGCGGGTCCTCAGGCCGCTGGGAACTGTCCCAGGCTGGGGGCCTGCACGTGGCCAGATGAAACGGGTCTTCCATCTGCTGGGAAATTATGTTTCTTACAGAAATGCCTCGGATGCCACCGCGGCGGTGCAGATGCCGTCGCTTAGGGTTTGGCCCCTCAGAACCCCTCCTTTTCCGAGCGTTTCCCTATTAGGCCTCAGGGCAGTTTGATCTGCGGGGAGAAGGAGCCATCACTGAACTTGCCTTTTAAAAAATGTATTTCCCACTTTTTAGAACCTGTGTCCTGAGTTTGCCCTCTGCCCTCCTTGCCCACCCCGCTCTTTCCCCTTCTCTCCTCTTTTCCCAGAAAGGCAGGCCTCAGCCAGCCACCTCATTTCACCATTTTGTTTTCTTTCGCTCCCGTACCCATTTCTCCTTCCCACCACGGGTGGGAAAGCAGGCTCTTTTTTTGCCCTTGGTCATAAACAGATGGAATTCAGATCTATGGATATGGGGTGTGTGTGTGAGTGTGTGTGTATGTGTATATACACACATACATATACATATATGTAACATACACACAATGTATATTCCTAGCAAAAGAAAATCTCTGAAGTCCTGGGCTGTCCAGTCTTAGCATATACAGCTTTACAGGGTTTATTCTTTATGAAAATGTGAACTGATGAGATTATCTACATGTGTGTATGTGAGTATATATGAATATGTATCTATGTATGTATATATGCATAGATACATAGACACATATGCATCGCTCCAAATTTTCCTCAAAGATCTGGGGATCTTTGCATTCATCCATGTTAATGAATGAGGCATATCTTTTCCATACCCCAGTCTCTCCCCTCTTCCTGCCCTACCTCACCTCTTCTCAGGCACCCTCCTCCCCTCCCCAGCCCTTGTCCACACAGGGGTGACTCTTGAAATGGAGTAGTAGGGACGGTTGCTCTCTGACACAGCTTCCAGCACAGTCCTGGCTGAATGTATTGTTTCCTTTTCGAGTCATTTCTCCTGTGGTCAGTAAGCTGCCCAGAGAGAAGGAACAAAGGTCTGGAGTTTACAGAATGTCTGTTTTTAAAGTCACTTTATACGTTTCCCACTTTTTTTTTTTTTTAAGAAAAAAAAAAAGCACTGTTTCTTTTTGTTTTTGTTTTGGTGGTGGATAAATACTAAATGGAGTCTAGTGAAAGGGAAAAGAAATTAAAGAGCAGGGGGATTGTGAATTTCCAGGTACTTGGACTTTTTGTAGAAGGAGAGAGAAGAGGATGAAGTTTGCCATGAAGGCCCATATTTTTTTCAGCTGAAGGGTAAAATCTTTCTTTGCAGAGACAGTATTTTGCCGAATACTTTTTATAATGTGATGATTATTAAAAACAAAAATTTTGGTCACTTCAAAGCTGGAAGGAGGAATCAGATATCCTTTAATATTTTTTCCTTACTCCTTCTGGCTTATGCATGTCACTGCATGATAACTCTGAGTTTTCCTTTGTTTTAATAAAACTGTTCTCAGACATTTAAGCTAAACTAAGAGAAAAATAACTTTGTTGCCAAAAGGTTGTGCTACCCAGATTTTTTTTATATGTCTGCATGTTTGGAAAAAAAACAACAAAAGAAAATGCACTCTAACTTATGTGAACTGAGAGAAAAAAAAAATCAGGTTTTAAACAGGAAAACCTATGAGGAATGATATTTTTTGAAAGACTTTTGTATAAAGTTGAGTACTCAGAAAAAGACAAACCAGATGTAATATATTTTGTGGATGTTTTTATTTCTTGGATTTATAGTACCTTATACTAAGGTTAAAAAAATATGCTTGATATTGTGAAAAGGTGACATTCTTCACCAACATTTCATCTGCTCCTTTGTCACATTGTTATGCCAATATAATATAGTTAATGAAAACAGCATTTTTAAAAACTGAAATATTGAAATGGTGTAATGTTGTACCATTTGCACTGTGAGCAAATGCTAATACAGTAAATATATTGTGTTTGCTGACAATCAGCTGGCCTATAAATCTCATTTATTTCTTGTTTTCATAGCATAAAGTTTTGGTTTGGCCTGTTCTTTCTTGTGTTTCATTTTTGGCTGGTGGTTGGTCTGATAGGTTCTTCTGCCTGGTTTTCCTGTTCTTGCTCTGAAAACTCTCAGTGTGGAAACGTGGAACTTGTTATTGGACGTTGGTCAGAATTTTGTGTGGGTTCTGCTGTTTACAATCCAATGTTGAGTGTTCACTGTGGTTCTAAAAGAATAGGATTCCCCTCCACCCTTCTGGGAGTCTCAAACTGCTGGAAAGTTTAGGTGAACAGATTAGATAAACTCTTGGAATTCAGGACTACCTACTGGAACCTTCTAGAACCCTTCTCTGTGGTTTCCAGTGGGCATTGGAAGGTAGGAAGGAGGGATCTCCTGGTTGGTGAACTATTTCTCTAATGGTCACAGGGAACCCCAGAACAGGACCCTGGAGGGTGTTCTTGCTAAAGCTTTTGAAGCTTGAAAAACAGGTGGAGACTTGAGAGGGGGTTCTTCATGGTTGGCAAGATAGCCAGAGAGATTCAGCGCTCTTTTGTGGTCAGATAATTGGGGGAAATCAGGCTTAAAGTTCTCTAACTTCTATCTCACTTGGACAGGCCTCACTATTTGTAGCTGCCTGGGAAAGGTGGTACTGGCTGAAAAAACAAACAAACAAACAAACAAACAAAAAACAAACGCTTTTTACAAACTACCCAGGGATCTGATGCTGTTAAGAAAAGAAAGAACATTTGGGTTTGAAGAGCACACCAGGAATGTGTTATACAGCATTTAACCCCTCGCATGAAAGCCATGCTTCCGGAACCTCCCTGAGCCTTCTTCCTCAGAGCCTTCCCTGTCCTTAACTGAGTTTATTTGCCAGCCCCAGAGCTTTCTCTTGAAGAAATACAGCAGACTCTCAGTTAACCAGCACCCATACTGGATAAATGCAGTCTTGTTTCTTTGATTTTTTTGCCGGTCGCTTGCGTTCCAGTTAACACAGAGTCTACTCTCTATATAATACCTTCCATGTTCGTCCTGGGTCCACATCTTTATCCTGTCCCCTCACCTTATTTCCTGTGGCCTTTTAAAAATCCTTGATCCCTGGGAGACTTGTCCTAGAGCAGTCTTTGAACATGGCAGCCCTGTCCCTCTCCCTTTCTTCCTGCTCCCTCTCAAACACTCCCTTGGGCTTCTCTTTCATGCATTTTCGCATTTTATCTGCCTTAGTAAAGGTTAGGGACTTGGTATATGATACTGAACTATGTAAATGTAGCACCTCACGTGACTGGCTGTGGTCTCAGCACCTGTGACGCTGACCAGGCAGGCCATACAGTGACAGAAATGTACAGCATCCCTGTTCAGAAACTGCTCTTGCTGCCCCAGTGCAGGCCCATCGTGATGAAAAATGTGGGTGGTATTTCTGGTTGGCTGTAGTTACCAAGAAATTGAGGGCAGACTTGGGTGGAGGAGGTGGGCTGTGGCCTTCGAAAAGAATGTTTTTGAAGTGAGAGATCAATAGAATGCAGTATGGAATCTTACAGTTTCTCACCCACACAATTCTAGGTCACAGGCTGCCATCTTGAAGTCTCTCTTCTCTCACCTCAGGAAACTTGAAAAATTCCAAACCGCAACTTTATGTACAACCACAAGGAGGTATCCTTCTTTTTTTAACAAAGGGAATCCAAGATGGCTGGAAAGCCCTAATGATTGAGCAAAGAATTCATCTCTTTGCTTAACTAGATGGTTCTTTGGCAAATTTCTATGTGTTTTCCGAGTGAATATTATCAGAGGAAAACAGTGTCACTGGGTGTCTTCTTAGTTAGCATCCAGCCCCACCTGCACCTTCTCCAATCAGACCAGGCCTTCAGAATTGCACTTTCGTCAACGGCGTACTATGCTGCATGATTAATAAACGCGCTTCCCATTGGTGCATATTACTCAACCCAACCTGGTTCAACCACTGGGTTACTTGGCAATATGGCATTCCGCCTAGCTGGCACCAGCCCTGTGTGGTGTAATCTCTGATTCACACTTTGTAGTGAGATAAGGCTGTCTCAGAGAGCATCATAGCAGCAACCCAACTTGCCCAGGTTTGTAAATATGGGGAGAGGAAACTCAGCCCTGAAACTTGGGGATTAAGTGGGGAGATGGTGGAAGAAAGGCCTACCTAGGGCTATCATGAGAAGGAATCCATGGAGGCTTTGCAAAGAAAGGCCCGGGGGCAAAATCGGGTATAAACACATGGAAGAGGTAGAGGCCTCACTCCTTTCAAGCAACACCTAAAGTGTTTGGGGATGAATGAAAGGGCACACACACACACACACACACACCCCTCATAAGTGGCATACTGAAGGGGAAGGGACTTCATAAAGTTGTACTCAGTGAACTGTGTTTAGGTACCAATGAGATACTTCATGAAAACTGGGGAAAAGGAATGAGATATGTTTTTATGTGGTGGTGGTGAGTGTGTGTAAGTGTGTGTGTGTTCACAAGCATATAAAAAGAGATAGCAAGGTGGATTCTAGTGAATGAAGGCAGTAGCTTATGGCCAGTCACTACTGGTCTCCTTTTGCTAGCCCAGAATCTGCCTGCTCTAGATGAGGTCTTTTCCTGGCCTTGATTGGCTCCCCTTTGGGTGTCCTGGAATGATACACATAGGGAAAGCAGGAGGCCTCTGTGTGTCCCAAAGACTAGAAATCATACTGGCAAAATGTTAACAACTAGGAGAAAAAGGTGCCATGGGGTCTTAAAAATAGGTAGCCGTCCTAAATCTATCCCAGGGGGTTCTTTTTTGAAAACCTGCTCAGTGCAGGAAGGAATGATGTCTCCGGAGCAAGAGGAAGGCTCCAAGTGAATCTCGGAGCCCCTTGGTCACACCAGTTCCTGGGACAGCCCTGAGGACACAGTCACTCCCCCATCAGTCATTCAGAAGCTGAGAAGCAGTCTGGCCTTGTCAACTTCTCCCAGTAACCCAGCTCTTGAAATTTCACCACTCTCTTGGCTTTGAGGTTCCCAACTGCCCTATCCTTAGTGTGTTCAATGGCTGGTCATTTTCACAGCCCTCTGCAAAAACAGAGGTGGGCCAGGGCTGGGTGTGATGAGGTTTTCCCTGGCTTGCACTAAAGTCTCTGACATGTCCACACTCAAACAAGAAGAGGCCAGGCCCTGGACTCTAGCTTGGAATCCTCGTCCCCTATCCTGGTCAGGGCTGCTTGGTCAGGGATCTGCAGTTGGGGCAGTCCCTGCCACCAACCCCTGCTGGCTCCTCTGCCCACTGACCTTCAAGTAAAAATACTATTTCTTCCCTTCGGGCTAACCCGTACATGGCTAGAAAACAGGCCTCTGAGCAATTTTACTAAGAGCTAAGGAGCTAATGCAAACAGTTCATGACCACAAAGCAGCCAAGAATTAGAGAATGTAAGGTTGTAGATGAGGGTGGCTACTCAACAAAAATGTTCTAACTTCTAGGTTGGACCATCATATGGTCTCTTTAATGTTGCCTAACCTATTTCTTGTCTTCAGGGTGCACCCCCCCACCCGCCCATCCTGCCTCCCCAGCACATTTTCTCAGGGCCAGGACTCCCCCCCCCTCCACCCCTATCACAGCTCCAATGGTGTCCTCTGGGCCTTGTCACTTTGCATGGAGCATGATCACCGCCTGGCTCTCCCCCAGGAGGCCCGCCCCAGGCCTACAACCATCTTTGCCTTCAGCCTTTCACAGTGGCATCACAACCCACCAGAAACAGACTGTTTTCTTCTGACCCAGCTCACAGCAGAGTTGATTCCTCTTGGGTTCCCCACTGAGTTCCTAGTGATATTCTCAGGGACGCTTCTGCCTCTCAGCTCCCTGGAGGAAAGAGAAATCTGATGCCCCTGAGGCTGGGGCCCTCCACAAGGGAAATTACCCTTGTCCATGGGCTTGTATTCTCTGGGGTGGCTCACCCCACGGGGTGGCCCCACCCAGAATGTATCAAACCCTGTCTTGAGCAAAGGGAGAGAGATTAGTAACCAAAACAGAACTGGGCCTCTAGGGCCTTTGTCTTTTTCTCAAAAACAGGTGGCAAGAGCTCTGACACTTGCTACTCCTTAGTCTTTTGCCTCTTCAGGTTGTCCAGGCATCTAAAGATCTTTCATTCCTCCTTGTTGCCTTCTTTCCACTGCTTAGGAAGCTCAGGCCTGCCAGGCCGGAAGGCAGGAAACTTCCAGTGTCTGTGCTACCCCAGGGTACTACAGAACGCCTTCTTTGAGGGCACTTGTTACTACTCAGGTCTCTGGAAATTGAAAGGCAGTTTGACAACCCAGCAGCTACTCCAGCTTTTCCCTTGGGGTCCTTAACCAGCTTTGAAATAGTCATCTCCATCCTAGATCTGAATCTCAACTCCACCACTTTCTTTCAGTGTGACTGTTAACAAGTTTCCTAGTCTCTCTGAACATCCGTTTGCTCCTGTCTTATCACTGCTGTTGTGGGGTTCAAATGAGGTCATGTATATGGTTCCTGGTTCATTGTGGGTGCTCCATAAATGCGACTTATCTTCCTTGTCCCCATCCTCCACGGGCACGAGAAAGAGGGCTCTGTTTCCACCAGGGAGCAGGACACTGATTCAAATACAGCCAAAGGGACTTGGGTCCCCACCACCACTGGCAATCCTGGCCACCCACTGGACACATCTGTATTCTGAAAGGGTATCCTCTTCACCTCCCCCCCCTCCCAACCCACCCACAGGACACAAGTCTTTACCCCTCTTGGTCACAGCTGCTGCCATTGCTGCCAATTCCTGGCCTGGCTCCTGACCCCTTCCCAGGCCCCTTTGCCTCTCTCACTTAGATGGGTGGATGTAACACCTTCCTGATCCAGTATCATCTGCAAAGTTAATTAATGTGTCATTGGGCTGTTGCCTGCTTCCTGATCCTTATCAGAGATTTAAATAAAACGCAGTAGCCCCAGTTCTTCCCCATCCATCTCTCTCCCTGAATCTGAGGTTTCTTTTTAGTCATCAGTTCTTAACCTCAGCCTTCTGGCCAGTTCTCAGCTTCTAACCTCAGGCCTGCCGACCCTAGTTTGAGGGCAGCAGCACCACCCAGGACATTAATGAAAGTGTGGGAGAGGATCATGGACATCAGGGTTCTGACCTCGTCCTACCCACTTGTGTGGGTTTCCCTAGATTTGTAGCGTCATAAGGGACCCCACGAGGCCACTTAGCACTCCTTCTCAGGTAAGGGAACAGTGCAGGCCTCCAGAAGTTCCATGACTTGTCCAAGGTCACACATCCAGTAAAGACAGAGCCAAGATTTCCGATCCAGACTGGAGGATCCCATGGAAAGGTGCTGATAGCTTCATTTATTTAATAAATATTTGTTGAGGGCTTGCTATGTGCAACATATTCCTCTAAGCACTGTGGTAGCAGTGAACAAAAACTTCATTCCCCAAGGGTCCTCTCTCCAGGGCAGAAACAGATTAAAAAATATAAATATAAATACATTATATATATATATATATATATATATATATATATATATATATATATATATATATATCCAACTGTGGTGTGTGTTATGGAGGAAAATACAGAAGAGTGAGAAGAATGGGAAGTGCTGGGGCAAGGGATACAATTACATAGAGGGTGGGTCCGGGACAGCCTCAGGGGAAGGGGCTTTTGCACGCAGACACTGGAAGTAATGAGGAGTGGGCTATGTGACCATCTGGCCACAAGCACTCCCCACAGAGGGGACAGCAAGTGTTAAGGTCCTGCTGATGGTGTTCTTGGACTATTCAAGGAATCACATGGAGCAGAGTGGCTGGAAAGAAGTGAGGAAGGGGTCAGCCATAGGAAGGAGTCAGAGAGGCATGTGGGACCAGATCCTGGAGAAAGCAAACAAACCCTGAAGGCTAACAGAGAGGTCCTCAATCCCCCCAGAGAGTCATGACCTGTGCTGGGGCTGCCAGGCCACAGGATAGGTCCCTCCCCCTTCAGCCCTCAAAGCCCCGCCCCCTTCCTCTGCTTGGCTTTCCCATCCGCCTAATGCAATCTTCTTAACCCTTCTTGCATGTCCTCTCAGAGGCCACTGATGGTTCCTAAACTCCAGCTTGGCCAAGTAGAGACAGAACTGCCTCCTTGAAGAGCCCAGCCTGAGATCCCTTTCTCTTCCTGTTGACATTTGTCTTGGCGCCAAGTTCCTAATAAGACGGATGACTCTTCCTGCTGCCCAGCCTCAGAGTAGGAATCTCCCTTGGCCTCATCTCTCAGAAATCCCTCTTCCAAAGCCAACACCCTTCTGTCTGTGGCTGGGTTGGCCATGTGGCCTGCCTTGGCAAAGAGCTGGTAGATGGTCAGGTTCCTCCAATATGGTCACACTCCCACCACTACCCCAGGCCCTGAACATGCAAGATGGGGCACTTGATCCCCAAAACTCCCCGCCACAAGCTCCATTTCCCTGGAGTGTTGCAAATCATAGCACGGTAGCATCATTTCTATTGACTTATCTAAGTAGTTCCATTCTGGAGAAAAATTTCTTCCCACTGTCTTTTTTGGTTTTCCACTTCATGTCTTTCCAAAAGCCTCCCTCAGTCTTCACCTTCCCCCGGGCAAGTTGGCATTTTCCAGAGCTTCTTCGCATGTCCTTCATTCATTTAGCAAAACTGTATTAAACCAGGCACAGTGCCCCCCTCCTTGGCAGGGTGGGGTGGAAGGCAGTACCAAGATGAATACGAACAGGACACAGGCCTGCGATCTTCCATTGTGTCAAGGAGACTCATAAACAGACAATTTGAATACACTGGGCCTGGTGTCATGTCATGGTGGTCCCTGTTAGGAAGGACCTGAATCAGAGTCTGGTAGGTGGTGGGAGAGGTGGGGGAGACAGGGGAGAGGGTGAGGGAAGCTTCTTGGAGGAGCTCAGAAAGTCCTCTCCCAGGTCCCACAATAGTAATGAAACCACTAAGGACCTGAGAACTTAATGTATGTCAAGCGTCTTACAAAGGTCTCTTCATGAATGATCCCATCAGAGCCTAGGTAGAATGGATCTACCCCAAGATGCTCACCTGGTGGCCTATGGGGCTGCTCACTCTCAGGTCTTTTCCCCTGAGAGGGAGGAAAAGAATATCTCAGAGGCCCACAGGCCCCGGGAAATAACATAGCAACTTGGCATCGCCAGAGTCTGTCCAGCTGGCACAGTGGAGGTTGTCCAACCCAGATGACATGTCCCTGTGTTACATTCTGATCGCTTCTTGATACAGGGCAGGCTTTTCTGCAGCTGAGGCAGGAGATGGCATGGAGGCTCTATCTTCTGATTCTCTATGGTCCTTGCAGATCATTCCTCTGGCTGGCCCCCCTGCCTGCTTCTCAGCCCAGTCCTGAGATGGTGAGCTGCGAGGAAAAGCCACCCTGTGTCCTCAGCTGTGGGCATTTAGGGTTCTGTTCCCACAATGCCACACATGACAAACCTTTGCCTTTCCCACCTCTCAGCCCATATACCTGCTTCTCTTTTACTTCCGGTTGAAGGGCTCAGGCGTCTCGGCCAGAAGCCCAATGCTGTAACTTTAGTGCCAGCATGGCCTCTCTCTCTGTGTTAGACCAAAGTCCATCTCAGGACTTGGCTGAGCCTCTGTCTTCCCATGTGTACAATGGGGTTAAGGCCCTGCGCCACAGGGCTATTGAGAGGCTCCGTTGCAATGTAAAATTATGAAAAAGAGCTATCCTGTCCCAAAAGCCTGAAGAAGACTATTAGGGGGGTGCCTTTTCCCTTCGATGGGTAAACCTTCTGGGCTGTAGTTCTAGGCCAAGCTAGGTGCCGGATCTGAACTCTTCTCACTAGGTCAGGTGAGAAAAATACATCAAGTCCAGATGCTCAGCGGTGACAAGCCCAGGAATGATTCCTCTGCTTCACTGTTGGAAACTACCTTCTGGAGCTTAGGATACTGACGTCTGTGTCCAATGAGAATATATGTTGTCAAACAGCTGTCCACCTCTGGCCTCCTCTGCATCAGGAGTTAGGAGACCTGGCTTCTGGTCTTGCCTCTGACATTAGGACAAAGCTGTTAGATTTGCAAAGTCACAGTCCCCGCTCTGAGTCGTAAAGTCCCTGTCAGAAAAGTGAGTGGTACTAGTGGTGGATACACACAGCACCTCCAGCTCTGATGAGTCGAGACTCCAGAACCATCATGCTTTGCACAAAAGACCCACCCCTCCACCTCCCAGCTGGGGGCTGAGCCAGGGCCCAGCAGGGGCAGGATGAAGAGGAGGTCTCTGCTCTTGTCCTCCTGGGCCCAAACTAGAGGATCCTGCTTCCTGTTGCTGGAAGAGCCGGCCTCTCTCCTTCCCTACCGACTCTCTGGGGACCTCGGTTCCCTGGCTGTAGCTCCTTCTAGCCTGCATCTTTGGGGGCAGTGTTCTAGGGCTGTGTGTTTTTAACCCCTTTGTCTTTCATATTTGCCTGAAAAGTACATAGAAACTGACATTGAGTGGGGTCCCCTGATTTGGGCTCCCATTCAACCCCTGACACTCTCAGCAGTGGCCTGAGATACACAGATGGATCAGCGTCACGTCCATGAACTGGAAGGCCCGAGAGGCCTCTCAGGAGGTCTTGGCACCTCGTTCCTTCTTCCCAACCCAAAACCCAAGTGTGCTCCTCCCCATCCTCCTCCCAACAGGCTGCCAGGAACCAGCAGCCCCGCCCTGCAGGCACACCCTCTCTCTCCCTTATCACCAACCAGCATCACCCATGTATTCCATCCCTCACTCCACCGGAGCATCTGCTGGGTTACCCAACCTCCCCGGGTCAAGCCTGTGTTGGATGGCTTGAGTCATTACCTCCATCTCCTCCCAGCCCTCCCAGGTCCCCAGGCTTGGTCTGGTTTGGCAGGCTGGGAGGGAGGGCTCCTTCCCTTCTCTGTGCATAGCCTCCAAGGCCCCACTGGCCTCCTGGGACCAGGATTTTCCTGATAATCAGCCTAACTCTGTCTTCCCTGGAATAATCCGTGGGGGTTCTCCTCTATCCTCAGCACTGTAGACGCCCCCACCCCCATCACCAACTAGACTGCCCACCAGGTCACATGAGTGTGCTTGCTGCCCCTCTCTCCACTTTAGCTCCTGTTCTGACTACTCATGGAAACTTGGGTGCAGCAGCTAACCTCACGGGCCTCAGATGACACATCGGTAAAATGGGGATAATAACACCTCTCTCGCCTCAGGCAGGACACTGGGCCAGCTGATCTCCCAAGGCCCCTGCCGGTTCTCTTGGATCTGCTCCTTCTCAGCCCCTTCTCTCCCTTACTCTTAGCATACATCCTCTTGCAACCACTGAGGGTGCGTAGTTCCCCGCTCCCTCCTCTCCACACACCAGCTCTCTGCCATCCTCATACTCCTGCCCCCGGGTATCTCTCTGCAGGCTTTCCTGGAAGAGTCTCCAAACAAGTCCAATAAGATCCCTGGGACCAGGCCCCCAGCCAAGACTCCTTCCTCCAAGGCTCAGGTCCCATGTCCGTCTGCCCACCCCACATTATGCAGGGAAACCCCTGCATAATGGTTAGAGGTGTTAGAGAGCAAGGTCCAGTTTCCCTCTGGGGACAGAAGACAGGCTGTCTTGGAGCTGGCGGTGGGCCCGCGGCAGGCCCGTCTGCGTGCAGCAAGGGTTGCCTAGTTGCTGTCTTTGCGTGCCCTGCACACACGTGCATAGCAGCCCTACTCAGCTCTCCCACAAGCACAGTCTCTCCTGCCTTCCCTCCCCCTCTCCAGTTCTCCTTCTGCACCCTGCTTCTAGAACACACCCTCCCAGCCCACCAATCCTCCACACACCACTGTGCTTTACAAGCACCAGCTCCAGAATTTCCGAGGTCTCCACTTCTCCTCCACCCGCAAAGGGTGGGAGCCCGTGTGCACACAAGAAGAATGCCTCAGCGCCTCCCAGCCTGCCTTGGTAAGTAGGCTCTTCCAGGCTCCTCCCTAAGCCCCTCACCTCCTTTTTCCTGTGAGCCAAAGCACCCTGGGCCCCCACCCGCCCAGACACCCATCACCAGCATCTGGTGAGAGGACAAGAAGCAGCAGGAACTGTAGGTTCTTTTCCCCAAGGCTCCTAGATTTTGTACCAAAATGCAGGGTGTGCTCCTGTTTGCAATTTTTTTGGTTGTTGTTTCCTTTCTGAAAATAACCATGAAACTATCATTTCCTCCCACTGCCTTTTCCCTATCTTATTTGGATTAGCAGAGTTGCTGGTAGAGGTGGTTGGGAGCCCCTGACAGCCTCCACTCTGGCCTGGGTGCCTTCCCAAGGCACCCATCCTGAAGGTTCTGGCCCCAGCTCTAGACTCATCTCCGAAGCCTGCAGCTGCCTGCAAAGGTCTGATTGAAAAGGACCTAAGGGAGGGTGGCTGGGGCCCAGGAAGTTGCAGTCCCATGCAAAGCGAGGGACGGCTGAGGCCAGATGGTGCCTAGACCTTGCCCACGTCACCCTCACTTAGCCTCTCCCCCACTCCAGTGAGTGTCTTCTGTGGGGATGCTTTCCTGATCAGTCCAGAGGTACAGTGGGCCAGGGCTGGATGGGGCTGCCCTGGCCTCAGGGGCAGCCCTGGTTCCTCCTATGCACCTGGACATTCTTTCTCCATGCCCTTCCTGCCGGATGCCCCCTTTGCAAGGCCAGGTTTACCCTCAGGAGGGCTGGAGCCTTGACATGAGCTCCTCCCCCTCCCCCACAGTCCTTCCAAACACATCCACCCCTCACCCCCCCTCACTCCTGCCCCTTCCTCCCCAGCAGGACCCTTCTCCTCCCCTACTCCCCGTGCCAGGCTGAGCTGCTGGGCTATTTGGGGCTCTGGTCGGCCCTGTGGTGTAATCAGTGCCCACAGATAATTGCCACCTGCCCTGCCGGTGTCTGGGGGCTGTCTCGGCCACAGCAGCAGGGGGCAGACACTGGGCAGCCAGGTCTGGAACAAGGTCAGGCTAGGGCAGTCCCCTCCCCACCTGACTCCCTAGATTTGCTTCTCACCACGCGTGGGACTGCAAGGATTCCCCTGGAAAACCAGGCTCTCCTTGGGGTTTTGCTCACCTGGGACACCCTATGGCTTCAGCGGAGGGTGGATGGCTATCCCAGCCAGAGGACAAAAGTCTGAAGCTACTCTATCAGCCACGATCAGCTCAAAGCCTGACCTCCCCACACAGCCCTCTGATAGCAGCAGGGACCCTCCTGGCTGCAAGCTGACCCCTGGGAAGTGCCATGTCTAGAGCATGAAGGGACTTTTGTCACAGGCTTTCCTGGGCTTGAGACCACCAAGCCTCATTGTCCTCCTTCAGAGAGGCAGCAAGGTTAGCGGAATGCCATGGGAGAGTGAGTCTTCCGGAAACACCAGCTCCCCCTAGCAAGTATGCCCCCTTTGCCACTTTCTTTTCCACTCAAAGGCAGTGTAGACAACCTGGGTTTAAATGCCTGTCATTCTCAGTTGGCCAATTCTATGATCTTGGGCGATTGGTTCAGCCTCAGTTTCCTCATCTATTATATAAAAAGGAGGAAGTCAGAGGAGCTGCCTCATCACGTTACTATGACGACTACATTATCTAATACACGTAAAGTGCTGAGTCTGGTGCCAGTAAGACGCCATGGTGGTCATTATTATGGGGACGGCAGGAGCAGAGAATGCAGAGTGGAGAGCCCAAGGCCTGCTGCAGGACTCACAGGAGAGCAAAGTCTGAAGAGACACGCCACGCCTGATGGGACCAACCACATGGCTACTTCAGCACCTGGACACCCTCTGTGACAGCTCCCGCCCCAGGGACGAAGGGTAACTTCTCCCATAAGGGAGACTTCTCCCAGGCTGCTTCCTCTGGGAGAACCCACTGCTTCCCCTTTCAACCCCATTTGCCATATAATCTTTTTTGAGGCCAGAAAACACCAAACACTTGTGAATATTTTATTTTTAAAGATTTATTTTTATTGTTTTTGACAGAGAGAGAGAGAGATACAGAGACAGAGAGAAGGGGGAGGGCCCAGAACAGTCTCTATAGTTGCTCATCATTAGTTTTTCCACATAGTTTCATTCCACAGGTGGGCGGGGCTGCACAGGGCAGGAACTGGGCCGGGGTCTCACCCCTGGGAGAACTGAACTGGGGCACTCCCCAGTTCAGCATATGGGTCCACACGGGCCAAGGCCGGGATTCGATCTTCAGTCCCCAAGGCTGCAAAGTGAGCACTCAACCCACTGAGCCATCCCAGCTTCCCCGAATATTTTATTTTTAAACAAGAATCAGCAACAATAAAATTGGGACGAAGTACTTTGATCTTGGGAGATGTAGAAATAAAATTGTTTCTTTTTCTTCACTGTTACAGTCTAAAGGTATTTGTCCTAATCCTTGGCATTCTTCAGGCAGAAATCCACGAGTAGCCTACCAGCTGAAGGTCAAGGTGGAGCAACATTGCAGGGGGAATGAGCTGAAGGGCTGGGCCCAAAGAACAGGATTCCCAGGGTTGGTCGGTCCCTGAGGCAGCCTAGCTCCATCGCTCCCTGCTTTAGTGCCTTCCCCAACAAGGCACAGGCCAACCTCCGGCACCCTGGCCAACAGGCCAGACCGGGAGAGTGCCCTAGCTCTCCTGCCCCCCCAGCCCCACCCACGGCAGGAGGAAAGAAGGGCACTTAGGGTGGGATGGTTTGCCCAAAGTACCAGAGACCGCACCCTTGGGGATGGAGACGAAGGGTGAAGGCTGCAGTGTGGGGCATGGAAAGTAGGTACCATCCGCACCTGCAGGACCTTCTCAACCCGTCCGCCCTGAGGCCCCAGCCCAAGGCAGCAGTTCTTAGCTCCCCCCCATCCCCCACCCCCACGGCCTGGGCACCAGCCCCACATTACAGCCACCAGGGCTTCTGTGTGCTCTCCCTCACCCTTTTCAGCCACCAATGCCCCACCTCAGGTGCCACGTCTTCGGTGACTTCCTTTGACTTCCCCTTGCCCTGTAGTCCCCTGGTCTCCCCTGAAGAAACAGGCCACCTAGAGCCAACTCAGAGCCCAGGAGCTGCGGGCTCGGTGCTCCTAGTGCCAGTTCTCTTCCCAGTGGGTGTCTCCTACTGGGGCCCCCCTGTCAGGGGCTGCCCAGCCTTGACTAAGCAGCCCTGATGGACAACATGTGGTGTCCAGGGGGGATTGCTTTCCCTCCTGAGTGCACTCTTTCTCACTCCTGTCTCCTCCCTGGCTTCTGGGAGCTAATAAGGGAGAAGGAGGGGGAGGAGGGGGATGCTGCTTGCCTTCCCCGTTATCTGCAGCAATCCACGGTGACTAATGCTCCCAGTTGGTAAAAAGGCAGTGTAATCAAAACACTTTTTTTTTAGTCCTTAAAGTTAGTCATTCTCCCAGAGTGGAGGAAAAAAAAAAAAAAAAAAGCCCACAGCAGACACCATGAAATGCAAGCTGAGAGGTACACGCTGTCGGTGCAAGTAAAGCATTGGCTGTGGCAGCTCCCTGTGGGTCTGAGGCACGGGCCCTGCCCCCTGGAGCCTCGGCTGGCCTTCCACACCTTCATTTGTTCTTGCTTTCCTCCACACGTGGGCTGCCTGATCCTGAAGGACTTGTATGTCACGTCGGGATCTGCCCTTTCCTTTCACCCTGCCAGGTGCTGCCACCTGCTGGTTCTGGGCTCCCCAAACTGGGGGAAGCATATAAAATCTCCTAGGATGAGGCCCAGCATCAGGTGCTGGCTTGCCCTCCACCCCTCAAACCAGCCATTCCGTTCTGTGCTTCCCCTGGTTCCATCTGTCTGCTGGCTTCTGACCCACTTGGCCCCGCCCTAAACATAAATTGTCAGGCACTTCAGGGGTCATCGAGAGGTAGTATAGCACAGTGGTGAAAAGCATGAGGCTCAAGGCCAGGCTGCACAGAGTAGAATCTCCATTCCATCACTTAGTGGCTGTGCTTCAGTCCCTCCAGGCTGATAATAAGAGCACCTGCCTCATAGGGTTGCTGTAAAGATTAAATGGGAACTGCCACCTGCTGGTTCTGAGCTCTCCAAACTGGAGGGAGTATAGCAAAGCTCTCAGGGTGAGGCTGAGCATCAGATTCTTTGTCAGGTGCCTGGCACATCGTAGGTGCTCAGTCATTAAGTTGTAATATAAATAATAACAACAAAAGACTAAAGTGGAATGTATACCATCACAGCCCCATTACTCATCCAAGGCAGACATGGCTAATCACTCACAGAACTTCCCCACCAGTGGCAGATTTCTCAGAATCCTCAACTCAGCACTCTAGGCAGCCAGTAACAAGTGATCCAAGTCAGCACATGGGCTCTAAACCAGACTTTTGACATGACAGTAAAGGAGGATGAGGCTCCAAGGAGGGAAGAGACTTCCTTGAGCTATAATACTTAGAGGCACAACCAGAATACAGACAGCTATCCCCGGCCCTGAATGCTGCTTGCCAGCCCACTTCGGACTTGCCACATACCCTGACCTTTGAGCCATTGATGAGAGCTTCCCACCACTGGAAAGTCTAACTCTAATATTTTCCATCTTCTCCTACCCTTGGTCCTTTCCCATGTCCTATGTCTGCCCAGGAAACTGTCTTTTAGAGACATCTTGCTGAGCAGGTGCAAAGCAGAGAGAAGTGAAAGTACATTGAAACCCAAGAGTCTAGGTCAGGGGCGTCCAACCTTTTGGCTTCCCTGGGCCACAATGGAAGAGCTGTCTTGGACTACACATAAAATATTATACACTGACACTAATAATAGCTGATAAGCTAAAAAAATAAATTGCAAAAACAACGAAAATCTTCATACTGTTGTAAGAAACTTGGCGGATTTGTACTGGGCTGCCTTCAAAGCCATCCTGGGCCACATGTGGCCCACGGGCCGCGGGTTGGACAAGCTTGGGCTAGGTCTTCATTTACGCTGCAGGAACCTCCCGCAGGCACAGGCCTTCAGGGCTGCGAGGAAGCTCAGCCCATCAATTTGGCCCCTTCACACTCAGTACCTTCAGTCTCAGCCCTCATGCTCTAATGAAGCCCCTAATGGCCCGGGTCCAGTCTCGGAATCCTTGCTCTAAGCTGATTAGAGGCTGGCACAGTGAAAGAATCAGGAGGTCAGCCTCTGTGTGGGGAAGGCTGCGGGAGGGCACGTATGACAAGCCCAAAGATGAGGACAGTGGGGAGCATCTGCCTACCAATCTCTGAGTGGAAAGTTCCAAGGAGAGGTCAGGGGTCTGGTGGCAGAGCTGGTTCTTTGGCTGCTTTCCTTACGGTCAACAGCTTTGTCCCCTAAGGCTGTTCTCTGCCACCTAAACACTCTTTAACTGCAGCTCAAACTTCCAGGGAGGAAGCAGGCCTGAAACCAGAAGCATCCATCACTACCCAAAGCTCCTCCATTCTCCGTTTCCACTTAGAAACTGCAATTGCTCCTTTCCCATCCCTACCCGGAAGGGGCAGAATCAACCCATATGGTGCTGTCCTCTGGTTCCAAAAAACAAAGACATAGTTCCCAACCCTGGGTCTAGAGACCCTGCCGTTGAGTTTTCCATGCCAGGGGGAGGTATGTTATGCTTCCTCATGTCCAGCATCAAGTCTACAGGGTATGTCATGCTCAAGGAGGAAGCTATGAGTTTACAGGACAGCTGGATGCCTGATCGTCTGTTCTTAGCCCCGCACACCTTAAGCTGAACCACGGAGTCTCAGATAAGGAGACAGCTCAGCTCAGAGCAGGCACTTTCCAGACAGACTCTCGGGAGGCCAGCATTCTTCCCAGTACCTCAAAGGTCCTGCTGGCTGCATCAAAGATTCAAGGTTGGAGGTAAGCAGCACAGCCCCAGTGGGCCTCAGGCTGACCCCTTCCCTCCCAGGTTTAGGTTTGGCTTCATCCCCACACATCACTGACTCCTCAAACCTGCCTCTCACATGCGTCTCTTTTCAGGCCCCACCCCACATGCCTCCCCCATTCTCCTGTTCCTCAAGGGCGTCGGGAGTCAACAAGACTGTCAACTTGGAAAGTCAAAATTTTGGCAACTTTGGTGGCGTTATCCATCCACTCATCTAGACAATGGGACCAAGGTCCAGAGAGGGATGTGACTTGTCTTAAGTCAGTCGTAGTATCAAAGATGGAGGTAGAGCCCAGGACCCCTCTAGACTCTTGACTAGAACTCATCATTCTTGCCCTAGTGCTGGTGGGGGGGGGGGGTCAACTGACCCCCAACCCTGAAACAGACTTCCCCTGGGAAATGGCAGCTGCCTAGGCTAGTACTTTCGGAAATGCTTTAGTATTGTGGCGTAATAAGGGAGACAGAGTATGGAGAAAGGGAGGAGCAGGCGGGAGAGCCCTCCACAGATGCTACAGAGCCAGGAGGTTCATAAAACACAGCACCTCACCTCCTTTCCATCCATCACACCTTATGCAAAGCATCAAAGACTGTCCCACCCTGTGCCCACAATCTCTGCCCCGGCTGCCCTTTGGTGACTTCACCCCGACCGCTTTACTCCTCAAGGCTGCTGGAGTGCTCATTGTGGCCTGTTTTCTGAGGAATAACATGGTGATGAAGCCAAGCTGTATGATATGCTTGGAGGCCCACCCTCTACTGGAAAACCTCTACTGAGTCAAAAACTTTAGAACCTCAAGAACGGAAACAGAAAACACAAATGAGAGACTACCTCCTCTGAGCCCGACTCCTCCTCCTGACCAAGCCCTCTTCCCAAGCCTGGGAGGTCAGAACAAATCATAAATGTCCTCTGCTCTGGTTCACTGGCTTAGCTCCTCTCCAAGCATCCCCTAAAACACTGGAGCTCCTTTGAAGGAGAATTCGCCCTGGCAGCCCAGCAGTTACCAACACAGGCCTCACTGTCTGCTCCTCTCTCTTCTAAGGCAGGGAGATGCTTGGGGGTGAGAATGCCAATATGGCCCAGAACCCCAGAAGCTTTTGATGGACCAAGGCCCTGAATTCTGAGAGACCTGAGGCAAGTGATCTGTTTGCCTAGAACTCAGTCCTCGTCCCAGACAAGATAAGTTCCCTGTGCAGGAACCGTCCCCAGCCCTCACCTCGGATTCACCTGGCTAACATAATACAGCTTTAGGACTGGGCTTACACATTGGCTTCTTCTGAAAATCCTCAATAAAGCTCATGTGCAGCGTACCGGGGCCCCTTACAGCAGGCCTGGGTGGGCTTTTTCAGGGCAAGGGCTACTTCTCCAAGTGTCCTAGTCCACTAGCTACTTATTTTATGATTCAGGTGGTCACCCCAAAATTGCTTGCTGGCCCACCAGTGGACTGTGATAGATGTCTGCCCCTGTTTGTTCCCATCATCTATTATTACCTAGGCACCTATTTACCTCTCCCTTCAAGTAAGTAGGTCTGGGAAGGCTTAAGGCGGGATCCATACTTCTTTTTCCTGGTTGTATCCTTGAGGTTGGCACATTGTAGGAGCTCAATGAGTGTTAAATGGATGTGTAGGAAGAACGGGATCACTCATATCATTTGGGTTCTACAGAGGGGAGCAGAGGGAGGGGCCGGAAGACAGTGAGCAACCCTTACTCTTTGTCCTCGTGTGTTCAGTTAACACACAGAACATTCCAACCTTAAAAGCACCTATTCTACTTATATTCAGAGCCAGACCTGTGCCATCTTGATGGGGGAAAAGATCCATGTGTTTGTTTGTAACAGGTAATGCATATACAGAGCACAAAATTGAAGAGACAAAAGTGCACACAGTGAATATAAGTCTCCCTCAGACTCCCTCCCCATTGGCTACTCCCCCCCCTAAACAAATACTGCTACTGTCTCAGGCTTGGAAACCTCTTTACAGACAGAAAATAAATTAATTTAAAAAATTTTTTTAAAAGGCCATATCCCAGTTAAGCGACACGTGTAGTCACCGGAAGAGAATTTACAAGTCAGTGATGAAGGCAAAAAATGCACCCACGGATCTTCATGCCCCCGCCACAGGCAGAGTCCCGAACCCCCTAACCAACGCCTGAGGGTCGCGAGCCAGGGCTCTAGTGCGGGAAATCGCGCGGCGGCGGAAGGGTTAACACGTCGGCAGCCACCTTCCCGGCCGCCCCTTCCGGGCAGAGGGGGCGGGGCCCACGTCACTTCCTGGAGACTGGCTGAGTCCGGAAGTGATCCCCGAGGACCGAGGAGCGGCGGCGGACCCCGGCGGCGGGGCCAGGTCCGGGACCATGAGCTGGTGAGTGAGGCCCCGGCGGCAGGGCCGCTGGAGCCCCAGGCCCGCGATGCGCCTAGCCCTGCGGCCCTCCGAGTCCCCTCGTCCGCGCTGCCCACCCTGCCCGCACGGACCCTCCGCGCAGAGTTCGGGGCCCATCGGGGTCGTTCGAGAGGCCTTCCTCCCGTGCTCTGCTGGAGTCTCCATCTCTCGGTAGAACTGAGCCGTCGGTGGGCCCGGGTGTCCTGCGTCTGTCTCGTTACCTGACTCTTAATGTTCCAAGGAGCCGGATCTGTCTTCTCCCAGATGCTTGAAGCGAGGGACTTCCTTGTTCCTTTCTTTAAATACCCGTTGAAGTGGAGTGTCTTCTTTCTCCCCTGTGGACATGTCCCCCGCTCCCAAGCCTCAGAGCTGTGGCCCTCATTCTGGCCGTCTGAGCCCTGTTCACTGATCAAAACCCGCATGCTTTTAGACGACTACCCTTTGCACCGTTTAGCAGTGTCCAAAAGACAAAACTTGCTTCTCTTTTGGAAGAGTCCAGAATTAAACACGCACACTCCCACAATGGGATTGGACTAGTTTTTAATCATTTCCAAGGCTATTACCCACTCACTGCTTTTCATCTGAAATAGACATAGGTAAGCTTAAACATCATGGGAGCTATCAGGCTGTGAGAAAAGAAGCCAGGGAGGCTCAGAGTAGTAGAATCACAAGCTCCAGAGCTACAGAACTACATGATCATTGGCTCTAGTAGACACTTCATAATGTTTAGTGGTTGGTCTATTTTGTAAGACTCAGTTTGCCCAAATGGACCTTACCTTCAGGCCCCAGGACCTATATATCCACAAACTCAAACCTCAGGGGATCCTGAGTGTTCTTGTGTGAGTATATGGACCCCCCGAGGCATGCAAGATGAATATAGGGAACATGTTTGCCACTCTGTCCTCAGAGTGTGGCCTGTTTCTTTGCAGAAAGGAAGTGCACAATAACTAGTAGACTGTCCTTTGGCAGGCTCTTACAGGCTCACATTTGGCCGTCAGTGGAGACTAAACTCTGGCCATAAGCAGCAGATGTCCGTGTCACAGAGCTCTCTGATGTAAAATTTAAACTTTGTTTGTTCCCTCTTTCCTTCTGCTTCTTGAAGGAAGATTGATGGACACATGTCAGACACTGGCCACCAGCACGGGGAGGGAAGCCCCGAGCAATGCCCTAATAAGCCCCAGCAGGAGCTGCTCCTTTCCCTCCACCTTTGCTCCAACAGGCCAGCAGGAGGCTAGAGCCTTAAAAAGCTAACTTTCCCATCTTGTTATAATCTAGTTAGTGATGGGCAAAGTAGCAATCCTTCGATTCCCTTTCCTAGAGGAATTGCTTCCTTTGTGTCAGCTTGTGTCGCCGACCTTGTGATGTCCAGTCCTCCTGCCTGCTGCATCTTGAGGATGCAGTTCTCTCACCTAATTCTTCAAGGTAAAAAGCAAAAAGTACAGGTGCTTCATGTTGCTTAGATTGGCATTTACAATTTTTAAAAAATGAATCAGTATTTTCTTTACAAATCAGAAGAAGAGTAGAGCAGAGATCACTAAAGGAAAAGGATTCTCTGGATGATCTGAGGCATGCTATTTGTACCTATCTTGCAGAAAGTTTTGTTTTGTTTTCTCTGAAAGACTCGTAGCCTATTTCCTAAAGTCTGTCAGGTTGGAGAGAATTGAAATCCACAACTAGCTGTCTAGCAAAAGCTGAGATTTTTATTCAGTAGAATTCATTTACCAGTACATGCACATCTTGGCACCTCCTTGGACTGGGGGTCACAACCAAAAGGGCAGCTTTGTCCCTTAAAGCTGAGACGCCTTTCTCTGCTTCCTTAGAGGGCTTCTACGTCATCTCTTGCGTGGACCCTGACCCTCTCTCCATGAGAGGGGACCAGCACAGGCGCCTGGGCACACAATTACACTCAGTTCCCCTCTCAATGGCTGGCAAGGGGACCGGGGCTGGGTCCTTCTGATTCACTCCTGGAGTGGTCTTTCTGCTCCCAGAATGAATCCAGCCATTCATCCTACACTGGAATTCTCGGTGGGGAAAGAGACTAGAGTGACGTAGAGCTATCATGGGAGGCTGATGCCCAAGGTCAAGTTCACCAAGCACATGGGATATGCTAGCCATCATTGAATAAGGCCTGGGGCACACAGCCCATGGTCCCAGAGAGTAACCATTGTTCTGGACTTTCAAAATGTCACAGTGAGAAATTCCAATATTGATGCCCTTTGCACACTGTGGATTTTGCATGAAGAGTGAGAGGTCTTTGTTCTCTGCTTCCTCTGTGCGTGCAGCCCGCCCACCCCCTGTTTGTTTAGTGGGCACCAGCTCCCTTCCTACACCATCTACTTATCTACCCATCTGCCTATCCACCATTCAGCAAGGTGGCCCAATGGTGTGCCCTGCTAGGAAGAAAGCATTTGATGTTCACATCTCAGATTACTGATCTGCCTCTTGGCCCCAAGCCAAGTGCTTCTCTCTCCTCCTCCCTGTCTTGCCCTCTCTCTTCATGTGTGTGTGGGTCTGTCTGTCTGTCTTTATTATGGTATGGAAGGAGAATTAAGTAGAATCAAGAATAGTGACAGTAATCAGGCTTGGTCATCTCCAGAGATTGTAGCCTTCCCTGGAATCACATACCTTGATGCTTTTAGGTTTAAATGACAAGGGAAAAGAGTACTAGAGGAAATCTTCCTTTATTTAGAGGTCTAGGAGTTTGACTCAGAATGAAGGAAATTAGAGTCAGTGCAGGTAAGTTTGGCTAGGAGCTAAAGTGCTGAGTTCAGGGACTCATTGACAGTGTGGCCTGGCCTTTCTCTGTTTTGTTTTCTCTGACTGTAACATGGAATGGATAATCCCAATTGACACTTTGTCACCCAAGTCTGTTATGAAAAGAATGGAGACTATGCAGATATGATTCTCCCCCCTGCCCCCCAACTCTTCTGGGCTTTTCTACCTCTGTCTGCCAAATACTGACACATCTCAGTATTTATTTGTTCGTTTGTTTTTCTTTTCCTTGTTCTCACCCTGTATACCCTTCCCCTCGTCTGCAGAATAAAAGCCTAATTTGGGATTACGTCTTACAAGTCCTTTCTGGATGTGGCTGTCCTTCTTTACTCCTGTAGCCAGGCCTTTTCTGGTCTGTCATGCTCCTGCTTTCTGTGTGTGCTACTGCCTCTGCCTGAAATGCCTTTACTCCCCACCACCACTGTCCACCATCCACCAGGCCAATGTCTACTCATCCTTCAGGAGTCGCAGCAGGCTTCACTTCCTCTGCTGAGGATCTTCCCTGAATGTCCCCAGCCCACCCCACCCCCACACACCCTGCCAAGATGAGTTGGATGCCCCTCTTCTGACCCTCATTAGCATCTATACAGAATTGTTGGCTTACTTGTCACAAATCCTACTAGTCTATGAGCTGTTGAAAACAGGGACTATCTCTTGGTCACCGCTGTCTTCATAGCACTGTGCCCAACAGTCAGTAAATGTGTATTGAATGTCTAAACAAGGACCTTTTTTCCCCATTTACTGACTTGCCTTAGCTCAGGAAAAATTGTAAAATAAAAACATGCAAAACCTACAAGCCACTTCCTGAAATGAAGAGCCTCTAAAAGTGCTATTGTTAAATTGATTGATGGAAGAAGTGGTTTCTGAGACTCTCTAAGGCTGTCTTTGCTTGTTCTCTCCCCTCCCCCGGCTACTTTCTCCTGCAGGACGTCCCCATTCTTCCATGTATTGCAAATGTGCACCTCTCTCCCACATAAACTTTATGACAGCAGGATTTGCAACTTCTTCATCTTTGTGTACACATACTGTCTTGCACATAGTAGGTACCTAATCAGTCTTGTAAAAATGAAGTTAATGGAATGTAAAGAAAGGACAGCAAACTGCCAGGTCAGACAGAACCATTCATTCTGTTTCAAACATTTTCTCAGTGGAGTCTCTTTTTCCTCTAGCATTGCCATTGCTAGCTTAACATTTGTATAGTGCTTTTAACTTTTCAAATTGCTTTCCCATCCATTATCTGATTTCATCCTCACTTTTACCCTTGGAAGGATGCAGTGCAGGTCTTATTATCTCCCTTTAACAACATATTAGAATTCACTCAGACAGTACCTGGCAGAACTGGAACTAAAACTGGCATCTCCTGAGTATTCTCTCCGCTTGAATAGGAACATTAGCAAAGTGAAAGATCATTCTCAAGCTGATGGGATCCCAGAGGAAGGTATTTGACTTTGCTAGCATGTATCGACACTGTCAGGTTGGTAGTGAATTACAGGAAGTTGCCAGTTTTCACACATAAGGTGATAGAGGAAGTCCTGTGTCCTGCAGACCTCCAGGTATCCTGGACCATCTCAGCCGCTTCCTCCTCTGGGGCCTCCCCGCCTGGGGCCGCCTTACCACTCACTCCTTCTGTGACTGGACAGGCCAAGCTTTCCCCGAGCTCTTTCCTCCTCTAGAGAGCATGCTAATGCCCAGAAGATGGGGACCCTGCGAGGAGGCTCTGAGATTATATTTGTCATTGATTTGGACAAACACCTCACTTTTTTTTTAAGATTTATTTTTATTGTTTTTTGACAGAGAAAGACAGAAGGAGGAGGGCCCAGAGCAGTCTCCATAGTTGTATGTCATCAGTTTTTGACATGGTTTTATTCCACACAGGTGGGCACGGACCACGCAGGGCTAGAGGCAGGGGCCAGGGGCCTCCCGCATAGGAGGCACGCCCCCTCGAGCCAGGGGCTGAACCAGGGGGCAAGAACCAAACTGGGGGAAGCACACCCCAGTTCAGCATATGGGTCCACATGGGCGGGGCCCGGATTCAAACCTTGGTCCCCAGAGCTACAAAGCAAGCCCTTAACTCGCTGAGCCATCCCGGCTTCCCCAATGCCTCACTCTTACTTCAGCTGTTTATAATGAGAGGGAAAGGGAGTTTTTCTAGATTTTGGAGTAGAGTCAAGTATCTTGAGTCCCACAACTTCTTAGTCAGAGGTGTTTTCTTACTTTATTATATTTTTTAAGTAAATCTGTTTAGGTAGCTTTAGAATTGGCAATTAGGCTATTAGAATTGTTTTTTCCAAACCTGTTACCGATATTTTGGTGGCTAATCCACTCAATATGGCTCTGTGTATTGTGCTGCACATAGGTAAAGCTAAGTAAATATTTGTTGGTTTAATGAATAATGAACATTTTTTTAAATAGATTTATTGTTTGAGAGAGAGAGAGAAGGGGGAGGGCCCAGAGTACTTCCCACAGCCGTACATCATCAGTTCCAACATAGTTTCATTCCACACAGTTGGATGCGGGACTGTACAAGGTGGGAACCGAACAGGCCGGGGCTGGGACTTGATTCCCAGACCCCCCAGGCCCTGGGGCTGCAAGTCAAGTGCTCGACCCATTGAGCCATCCCAGCATCCCCAATATTGAACATTTTTAATATACTACGGCCTGTGCTAAATGTTGCGGGATATTCAGAAAGCTATAAAAATCAATCCCTGTCTTCGGCCAGTACATGGGAAGTGCCAGGGGTTCATAGGAATGACAGTGGGTCTCTAAATGTCCATGTGGCATCATCAAGGAAGACTTCAAGTCAAGAATAGGGTTGTAGTTGAACCTTGACCTCCCAAGTATGTACTGTTACAGTGGGGAATGAGAAGAATGGTGTGGAAAAAGGTGTGTGGAGACAGTGCATCAAGAATATTAGGGGCAGGGAGGGCCGGGATGGCTTGTCGGGTTGGGCACTCACTTTGGGGCCCCGAGGACCGAGGGTCGAGTCCCGGCCCCGGCCCGTGTGGACCCATGTGCTGAGCTGGGGAGCTCCCCCAGTTTAGTTCTCTCTCTGTCTCTGTCTCTGTATCTCTCTCTCTCTCTTTCTCTCTCTCTGTCAAAAATAAATAAATAATTAAAAAAGACTATTAGGGGCAGACAACAGGGAGGCCAGTTTAGGGGTAGAGGTTTCATTGATTCGAGTTGGTGCTCTGATTGGGGCTGCAATGTAAGTACTTCCAGTGCTATGCTGAGGAATTGAAATTGAGCCTAAGTTTTTGAAAATTGAAGGTTTTTGAGCAGGAAAGTGGAATGGCAAAAGCAATGATTCAGTCAGGTTAATCTGGCAGTACTCTGCAGGATGACTCCAAAAAGAGAAAGAATGGAGCCAGGGAAATTAACCTGGACAATAGCTTCCAAAATATTTTGACCACAGTTTGCAGTCAGAAATACCTTTGATGTCACAGCACATACACACACATACTTATACTTGAAGTAAGTGTCATACTACATCATATGTGTGATGCACGCTGATATTGCCTGTTATGTTGTATTTGTGGGTTTTTTATTTTGTTTTGTTTTTTATAGAATGACCGACTTCAGTTGATTTCATGACTAATTTTGATACAGGTTTACAGTGGACTCATGTATAACAGTTTACATGATTGATGAGGAGAAGGTATTCTACATGGACCCCACTTTGAAAAACACTTACCTAGGAGTTTTTTTACAATTATTCAGACTATTAAGTTAGCACCTGTGACTCCAGCAGTGTAGAGATAGTGCTGTTTGTTTATTTGGTTGTTCTCCATGGATTATAATAAAAAATACAGAGGGAGTAACTATAGAGAACACTGGCTGTGTTCTTTATAAGAACTTAAGTTATAGATTTGAAAACTGTCCATCAGTCTATAGAAAAGAAAACCCAAGTAGACTGAAGCCTATACTAAGCCTATACTAAGACATTCATTTTATTAGACCATCAGTTTTACTAGTTATCAGGGAAAAGCACATTAAACCAACAGTAAGATGCCATTTCACAGCCTTTGGACTGGCAAAAATATTAAAGACTGGCAGTGCCAAGTATCTGAGGATGGACAGGCAGTGGGAACCTGCCTCCACTTCGACGGGGGGCAAGGAGGGGGGAGCGTGGTGCATATAAAATGATGTGGCCACATCGGAGATTTTGCAGTACCTCCCACAGTGGGATATGGACCTGCCCCTTCACCCAGAGAAACTCTTTCACCTGTGCATCACAAGACATGCGCAAGGATGTTAGTTGCTTCATTGTTTGTTGATGTCCAGCCTCTGATGAATGGGTAAATAATGTGTGCTATTTTGACATAATGAAATATGTAATAGTTCACATGAAGGAAGTAGAGTTATGTGTATCAGCATGGGCAGATCTCAGAAACCTAATGCTGAACATAAAAAGCTAGTTCCAAAATGATACATTTACTACTGTACTATTTCTCTAAAGTTTAGATCTGTAAGCAATACTATGTTGTACTTATCAATTTAAATTTATATAGTAAAAGTATGGGGAAAATAAACACTAAATTCAGGGTAGTGATTACCTCTAGGATAGCAAGGAGGGAGAGCAGGAAGTGGAATCAGGCTGTAACCCTCAGGTTGCTTTCTCAGAATTTGTGCTGCCACACTTCTCAAAGACAAGATCTGAAGCAAGTATGGCTTAATGCAGCGATCTGACAATGCTAGGTGGGGATACATCATTAATACTAGAAAATTTTCCAAGTGTTTACAATAGATCATAACTTAAGTCTTGCCTAGCCTGGCCAGCATCATGGCTAAAGCTGATCTCACTGTTCATAGCAAGAGAATTATTGCCTCCTCCTGTGCCCAGTTGGTAGGGGTGACCTAAGGAGGTGGGCCTGGAAGTAAGTGTCCATCTCAGCCTTCCTCCCTCTTCCTCCTGCTTTCTAGGGGCCAAACCTTTATCAGAGAGAGGAAAAAGTAGAGTGAAAGCTGTTTGTTTGTTTGTTTGTTTGTTTGTTTGTTTGTTTGTTTGTGGAGTGCTAGTGGGTAAGAAACAGAAGTGAAAATAAGATTAGAAATATGTAGGGCCTCAGGGAAGCCGGGATGGCTCAGCGGGTTAAACACTCGCTTTGTATCCCCAGAGACAGAGGATCGAATCCTGGCCCTGACCTGTGCGGTCCCACATGCTGAACTGGGGTGAGCCTCCCATGTGGGAGGCCCCCAGCCCAGTTCCCGCCCTGCGCAGCCCCTGCCCACCTGTGTAGAATGAAACCATGTTGAAAACTGATGATGTACAACTATGGAGACTACTTTGAGCCCAACCCCTTCTCTCTTTCTCTGTCTCTCTCTTCTCTGTCAAAAACAAAATAAATCTTAAAAATATATATGCAATTCCTCAGAAGTTTAGCTGATGGGCTGGGCTGGTGCTTCTCAGAATCTGTCTGTGTCTAAGCCACTGTAGACCCCTCCAAGTGGCAGACAGACCATCAGAGGCTTCTGTCTGGCTTGTTGCGTAAGCAAGACACACCTTTCACCTCCAAATGCCTTATGTTTCCCATTTATAAAGTAGGAAAACCCACTTTCTACCCCTTTCTGTCCTGACAGAATGAAAATATATGATAACTTGTCTGTCAAATATTAGGGGTTTCTTAAAGAGCTACCAGAAAACAAAGTCCAGGCTATCTCTCGGAATTGCCTGCCTCCCTCTCTTTTCTTGACCTTAGGTGCTCATCAGCTTCCAAACTTTTTTCACAAATCCAGTACTATCCAAGAGGAAGTCACCACTCAGTCTTAAGCAAATATATGAATATTAACTTGGGCCTGGTAGTGGTACATTATGGTATGGGACTCTGCTTGCTCCAAAAACAGAAAGAAAATCATTTCAGGTTTCCTAACCATACTTATCACTGTGTAACTTTGTGCAAGTCACCCCCTCTGGGCCTCAGTTTAATCATCATCATCAAAATATACCCACTACCATCTTTACAGCAAATACTTACAGCCTGCTTACTGTATGTCAGGAACAGTTTTAATCATTAAACTCGCTGAACTGGGAGCTCCCTCAGTTCAGTTCTCTCTCTGTCTCTGTCTCTGTCTCTGTCTCTGTATCTCTCTCTCTCTGTCAAAAATAAAAATAAAATAAAAATATTAAAAAAAAAATCATTAAACTCCTTCAACTCATTTAGCCTTCACAGTGACCCTATAAGATAGGTATGTTATTACCTTATTTAATGGATACTGAGACACAGGAAGGTTAGGTGACTTGTCCAGAGTCTCCCAGCTGGCAATTAGCAGAGCCAGGACTTGAACCCAAGCAATCTGGCTCCAGAACCCATCCCCTCATCCTGTGCGCTGTCTCATGTGGCATACAGGAGTGCACCACTGTAAATGTACTGACGGGTCAGCAGCACCTAGCACAGAAACCTGCACTAGCAGATACTCAATAAACGGCTGCTTTGAGATGATCTCATTCAACATTCTGTGATTCATGCCGTCTCTACTTTTTAGAAGTCAATCCGGTGGGGAGCACTGGGGAAGGAGGGATCATACAGCTGAACTGGGTGATTGTTCTGGTCCAAGTCACAGAGGCATGCTTTTCATTTTTAAATGCACATACCTCCTCGGCCTGGTCGCAAGTCAAGATGGTGTTCTGTGTGCTCTGGTTTTGGATCCGGCTCATTTAGGGGAAGGACTGAGGTGGGGCTGGACAGGCTATGGGCACAGGCACTGGAAATGGATCCATTTGTGTCCCCAATGATGGGAGTTCTCCTGTCCTTGCTCGGGCTGAACTTTCCTTGGCCCATTGGCACTGTGGCCAGCTGGCCCTTCAGGGAGGATGGCATCCAACAGCAGCTGCTCTGCCGGAGCCAGCTGCTTCTCCATAAGCCCTGCCCTGGCTGTGGCCCTCGGTTTTCTCTCTCTGACTGTCACCGTGCTGGTAGCCATGGTGGGGGCCTCTGACCAGAGAAGATCCAGTACCAGAAGGATGGGGGGGAGGAGGGCTTGTCCTTCCAGCCTGCAAAAGCTGCTGCCTTTCGCCCACCTTCCTGCTCTGGCCGAGACAGTGACTCAGGCCCAGACCACTCCCTCGGGAGCCAGGATTTCAGCCACTATCAACTGCCGCCTACTCTTTGCACAGCCCTCCCTTCATTCTCACCTCCCTCACCTCCCCTCTCCCCACAGAAATGAGATGTTTGCCCAGCTCAAGATACCAGAAAGCTATAGGTCGGGTAGACTGAATCATTTCAGGGCTCGTTCCAACCCCAAGCCAGGCCTAGGCTCATTCACATTCAGTAGAAACAAGTTCAGGAGGCCAAGTGAAGAATGTGTAGGTTTTATCTTCGTTATACTTTTCTTTGTAATGGAAGTGGAGGACCCTTCAGAGAAGGCAGGACTGGTGGGTTCTGCTGGGGTGACCAGGGGATTCCACACACACCCCCCAACTGCCATCTGGGCCTGCCTCTTGTCTCTGCCTCTGCAGTAGAGGGGGTGGGGAAACAAAAGATTGGGAAACCTAGCAAATTGAAAATGCAAAAGAGCTGTTTTTGTAAGTAGACATTACACAAGAGCAGGAGTTTTTTGGGAAAGGTTTTACTGAGACAGAATTAGCCAACTGGCATCATGCTGCTAATACAGATATTTACTGTTTGAAAAGTATATTTGTAGCTTTGGAGAACATCCTGTTGACTTTTCTTTATTGTGAAGGAAAATAGAACCTTTTTTCCCCTTAACCCTCTGTACACATAGAACTTTTTTTCTTTTCTGAGGTGGGGCATGTTGGGGGTTGGAGAAGGGTAGCGTTGAGAGAAATGTTTTCTTCATTTTGCTGCAGAGACCAAAATATCCCTTCTCCTGCCCTCTGGTGCTCATATTTATGGAATGGGAAGCAGGAACCAAGGAAGGAATCCTGTTCCAGAGGCTGGGAGCCCAGAGCCCTCTTGATTTCTTCCGGAACATAGAGATTCTCTGGGGAGCAAGCCCTGTCTTCTCTCTAGACCTTTGCTGACCTACCCGATTCCGAAGGGAGAACCCTGAGGAAAGCTGGGAGGAGGGGCAGCCAAACTCCTGAAGTCCCATGGGCCTGTCCATGGCCTGGAGGACTGCGGTCTCGGCCCGTAGCCCCGGCTGTGCCAGAGCAGTGCCGCTCTGGCAGATGTCATGACACTGTCACTCTAGCCACTTGCTTTCCAAAGCAGCTATTTGTCCCTCAGAAGTCCCTGTGCTCCAGCAGGGGACTAGAAGCCCAGGAGGGATGGAACTGGGGAATTAATGAGCTGAAGTGGCAGAAGAGCTGGCTGAAGTTCATTGCTCTTTCCTCTCACCTCTCCTCACCACCTTTCACCACATCGGGGGCAGAGAATCTGATTCTTCCTTCAGGGCACCGTCCCTAGCTTTCTAGCTGTTTCTCTGGCAGAGTACAGCATGTCTGCCATTTGGCAGCCTTGGAATAAAGCCAGGAGACTCTTCCCCCTTTGCGTTTTCCCCTTAGGCTTTTAAAAATGTTTTCCCTTGACCCATACTCTGATAACTTCACCAGGCTTTCCTGCCAATGCCAAAGGCCAGTTCCATTGTCTTGGTCTCCCTTGTACTTTCCTTTGACCCTGGTACTTGTGACTGGTGATGCCCTTTCTAGGTTTAGTTTTAGTAAGGTAAGGATTGGGAAACCAAAGACAATGATATTACCTTGCTTTGTTCTTTATACGTAGCTTTTTTCAGGAACCTTAAATTAGAGTATGGTATTTAGTAGGGCCCTTGGGGCAGTGTATTTATTTTACTCGTTCATTTACTCATTCATTCAGTGCTTACTATGTGTATAAAACTAGACTATAAGCTCCATGAGATCATAGAATGAGTCTTTCTTTTTCATCTTGATATCCATAGAACCTAGTATAGTGCTAGGCATAGGGAAAGTCCTTGTTTACTGAATATTCCTTCAATGTAAGATTGAAAATAGCACTGTGCATAGAGTAGTACATACAGGAGTTGCAAAGAGCATAACATTCAGTCCCTGCCTTTGAGGTGCCTATGTGTCATAATCAGAAAGCAAGATGTATACACATCAAAGTTAATTAACCTATACCCTTTACCAAGCAGAGTTTACTTCGTAACAAAAGGACAGCTCAGTCTTAGGAAATGTATTTAATAGTTCACCACAATACTAGGTCATAGGAGAACAAGCTGGTCATCTAAATGCATGCTGAAAAGGCATTGATAGAATTCAAAATTCCAGTCTTTGTATCTTTTAGTAAACTAGGAACAGGAAGATATTTTCTTGGGATTTCTGGCTGAAACCAGTAGCCCTCTTCATATTTAATAGTGAAAGATCAGGCTCAAAGCATTCTTACCAAAGTCAGAAACATTTTTCCTAGAATATCTAGCCAATGGCATAACATAGGACAAGAAATAAGTATAAAGTATTGGGAAAGAAAAGGAAAGTTTTATTATTTTCAAATGATATGACTATCTATTTGGAAAACGCAGTTCTTTTTTGTCCAGCTGAATATCTTGGGCTGTATAGAATAAGTCTATAGGTGTGGTAACTGGTTTATTTAACAGCCAATAGCTTTTTTGTATGCCAGAAAGATATAATGAAGAAGTGCATTCCACTTACAATATAACCAAAAATATAAAATTCCATGGAACATACCTAAAATGTATAGGACTAAAAATTTCACATGTAAATGTTACTTTGGGATCTTTCTATTTAACAAAATAAATGTAGAGGACCTATATGTAAAAAACCTCATAAGACTAAAGGACAAAAGAAAGAGACTTGAATGACTTAGAAGATTCATACTTCCAAATCTCAAAATTTATTATAGATCTACAGTAATTAGACAGTGTGGTACTGACATGAAGATAGACATATAGGTCAATGGGATAGAATTGAGAGTCTGGAAATCAACTTTTATTGTTATGGTCAATTGATTTTTTTAACAAAGATGCCAGGATAGCTTAGCAGGGAAGAAATAATCTTTTCAACAGACAGTGCTGGAATAACTAGATATCCACGTGCAAAAAATTGAACTTGGACCCTTACCTCACACCATAACAAAAATTAACTCAAAGTGGATCAAAGATCTAAATGTAAGAGCTAAAACTATAGAACTCTAAGAAGAAAACAGGTGAATCCTCCTGACCTTTAATTTGGCAAAGAATTCTTAGGTATGATACCAAAAGCACAAACAACAAAAGAAAAATAGATTAGAGCTTCAGGGTACACCATTAAGTGAAAAACAACTCACAAAAGAGAGAAAATATTTGCAAATCATATATCTGGTAACGGACTTGTACCCAGAATTTAAAAGAGCTTATAGAAGTTAATTAAAAAAAAAAAAGACAACGCATTTTTAAAATAGGCAAAGGATTTGAATAGATGTTTCTCCAAAGATGATATACAAAAGACCAATAAGTACATAAAAAAATGCTCAACATCATTAGTCGTCAGAGAAATGCAAATTAAAGCCACAGTGAAATAGGATAAAATTTTAAAAGTCAGAAAATGGCCAGTCGTGATGAGAAGGTGGAGAAATTGGAACCCCCACATGCTGCTGATGGAATGTAAAATGTTGCCACCACTTTGGAAAACTGTCTGGCAGTTCCTCAAAAGGATGAACATAGATTTACCATGTGGCCCAGCAATTCACTTCTGGGTACATACACAAAAGAAGTGAAAACATGTTTATGCAAAAACCTGTACACGAATGTTCTTTGCAGCATTCTTTATCATCACCCCAAAGTGGAAACAACCCACATATCCATCACCTGAGAATAAACTAAATGTGGTATATCCATACAATGGAATATTATTCAGTGATAAAAAAAAAAAAGGAATGAAGTGCTGACATCGATAATCCTCAAAAACATTTGCTGAGTGAAAGAAGCCAACACAAGGGAAGCCAGGATGGCTCAGTGGGCTAAGTGCTCACTTTGCAGTGCCAGGGACCCAGGATCGAATCCCGGCCCCAGCTCGTGCGGACACATGTGCTGAACTGTGGAGTTTTCCCAGCTCAGTTCTCTCTCTGTCCCTGTATCTCTCCTCTCTCTCTGTCAAAAACAATTTAAAAAAAAATTAAAAAAAAATTAAAAAAAAAAAAAGTTCAGTTCTCTCTCTGTCTCTGTCAAAAACAATAAAAGAAAAAAAAGAGAGTTTAAAAAAAAAAAAAAAAGAAGAAGCCAACACAAAAGGCTGCATATTATATAATTTATTATATGAAGTATTCAGAGGGGCAAATCCATAGAGACAGAAAAGAAGATTAATGGTTTCCAGGGGGCTGTGGGGATGGGGAATGGGGAGTGTCAGCTAATAGATACTGGATTCTCTTTGGGATTGTGAAAATTTTCTGAAATTAGATAGTGTGATTGGTTATACAACTCTCCAAATATACTTTAAAAGGATGAATGTTATAGCTGTAATGGTATGTGAATTATATCTCAATAAAGCTGCTAGTTAGAAATAAATAAACCAGGTTCTGAGTAAAGATGACAGATTGAATATGTACATCCACTTTACCTCCTCACACATCCCACACACAGCACACAGTAAAGGGGTTTTTGTTTGTTTGTTTGTTTGTTTTTGTTTGTTTTGTTTTATTTAAGGTATACATCTACAGAGTCAAGGAGAATAGAAGTGACATGAACAATAGCATTCGGGAACTGGAATGCAGTTACATGAGGTAATGGAGCAGCTCCAAGAAAGCCAAAGCCTAAACTGACATGTAGGAAAATCAAGAGCCATCCTACTTAACATCATAGACTCCTCAAAGGTTCAGGAGTTGGTGGCACTGGGTACCTCTAGAATTGGGGTGAAGCCGAGCGCTTGAGTCGGGAGATTGATTGAAAACTGTTCATGATTAAGTTGAGAGCCCTACCCTCTCCTCCCCAGCTCACTAGGAGACTGTCCCTGCCTCACTCTACCAAAAGAATGAAGGGACCCCACTCTGGGAGAATGTGAGAAAGGGTGTTTCTATCCTAGGGCACACAAAGGGGAATGTATTGTGACACTAATAAAGCTTAACCTTCAAGGCCCCTTGCTTTTATGGACCTTGTCCAAGGACCTGGGAAGGAACCCTAACCATGTGTCCATATGATCCTGTGTTTTGTGAACTTCAGAATGTTTCATACTGCACTCTCTGCCTTCCTCTGTTTTCTTATTAGGTCAGGTAGCTTTAGAGAAGCCTACACCATTCTGGGGATAGGACTCGGGGTGGGGATTGAATTGGAAGTATGCTGTTTTATCTGCAGTTTATAAAAACATTTGTGGAAAACATTAATAAAACAAGTGAGAAATTACAGATTCCTAAATTGGAAATATACAAAGGGATTTTGTTGGTTTGTTTGGTCATTTTTAAATTTATTTTAAAACTAAGGGAAAATTGCAGAAAAAATAAAACACAAAAAAAGTGACAAAAGTGAGCGATTAAATCAGTATATTCTGAAATCAAGAAAATGTAATAAAACATTTTGAAATTATACAAAAGTTATTCATTAAGAGAATGAGATTATTTTTAAATAGGATTGATGATTGTTTGATAATCCAAAATAAAGAGGAGGAGCAAATCGTAGAACATGCAAATTCCTGGTGGGTATAACATGAAAGGCATAACAAAGACAGCATAGAACTCATGATACGCCCTCCTACAAGGACATCGGTGACAAACCGGTTAGCCTCGTTAATTCAGACAGCGTTAAGATTAGTCACTGTATGGGAAAGCTTGAAATGTGCCCTGAAATCATAGTTTATCTATGGAAGAAATATGACATTTTTCTAAGTTTTGCAACAATCCTAAAATTTATATTGTATTTATATATTACCGGTAAGCTGGAAAAAAATATTTTTCAAATTACCAGTAATAGAAAACAAATTTCATTCAATCCTACTAGATGAAAGGCTGAATTATCTTTCATTTTTCTCAGAGAATATGGTGTTACCAACTCTGTGTCACGTGAAGAGGCAGTTATTGACTATGCAGCCAAACAATGCAAGCAAATAAATACAGAGGTGTGAGGTGTGTCAGGCAGGTGATTAATACAAATATTAGGTTATTCTTGATTTTCTAACTTCATGTTATTTGTCAGCTTTCATAACTTTTAATTTGTTATGCTCTTTTCTCTGTCTAAATAAGCATTCACTTGCATGCCTGTTTATATTTGTAATTTTGTATTTTCTTTAAGAAGACATGCAAAATTGTGTAAGCTTCAGGCTCACAAAACTCAGACCCATTTCAAGCAGAGTTGAGGGCAGGATCATCATACTTAAGGCAGAAGGATGAAGTGAATGAATGCATGCCAAGTGCGCACACATGCACACAACCCCTCCTTCCGACTGAGTCCCAGAGCGCTGAGCTGGGCCTTTACTCCCAAGGCAAGAGAGTGGAAAAATCTTTAGGGAATTTTATCCACTCAGAAGAAAAGACTCAGTACTGTTGATGTCAGAGGTTCCCCACAAAACTGCTCAGCCAGATCACCCTACACAATAGACAAACAGATATCCATATACTCACAGCTTCTAGTCAGCTTCTTTGTCTCCAGTTATATCTGAGAGCAGATAACTAAGAATTATCACACATTCAGTGGAAACTGTCTAGTATGAAAAGTAGAGACTAAAACCAAAAAAAGCAAGTTGAAGGAAAACTGAGATGATAAAGGAAGAACTTTTTTAAAGTTATCAGATACCATTAAAAAAAAAAAAAAAAGGACACCCTGAAAATTAAAAAGAGCTGTCAGAAATTAAAAATATGATAGCAGAAACGAAAAACTTTTTATAAGTATTAGACGATAAGGAAACATTGGAAAATAGGGAAATTAGAAAACCAGCCAAGGGCGGTCAGCATCAGAATTATAAAATTTTTAAAACAAGAAACAGAAAATGGGAGAGGGGTAAAATCAGTAACAAAGTTTTTCTAAACCCCAAACTCAAGATTATAAATCTCCAAATTGAAAGAGTCCTGTTGAATACCCAGCACAATTATGAAACTAGACCCACAAGGTACATCATGAAATTTTACATGAACATACAAATCACAGGCTTGCATAAAGAAAATAAAAAGCAGGCCACATAAGAAGGATGTAAATCAGAGTCCCTTTAAGCTTTACCACTACAGCAGTACTGGGAAATGAGAAGCCAATGAAGAGATTCTGAAAGAAATTATGTCCAGCCCAGTTTGACTTCTATACCCAGTCAAACTAACCAGTGAGACAGTAGAATAAAAAATATTTGATATGCACAGTCTCAAACCACACACCTTTTCTTTTTCTTTTTCTTTTTTTTTCTTTTTTTTATTGTTAAATTTAATGGGGTGACATTGATTGGTAACAACTAGATAGTTTCCAGGTGTAAAAGTCCACATCATATCACCCATGCATCACGTTATGTGCCCACCACCCCGAATCAGCTCCCCTTCCATCACCATATATCCGGTGCCCATTCCCACCTCTCCCCCCCGCCCCCGCAGCTCTCCCTCCTGGCTCCTTCCCCCTCTTCAGGTAACCACCAAACCATTGAGTGTGTCCATAATGCTGGTGCCCACTCCCACCTCCCCTCCCACTCTCCCT
>PVKE010011242.1:0-40685 GCA_004027555.1 Craseonycteris thonglongyai
CCAGCAGGCACTACCCTCACCAGCAGGCACTACCCTCCCGGGCAGACACAACCCTCCCCGACAGGTGCGACCCTCCCCGACAGGTGCGACCCTCCCCGGCAGGTGCAACGCCCCTAGGCAGGCTCAGGCCCTCAAGCGCTCACCCCCTTCAGTGGACAGCCAACTGCTGCGGCTGGGTGAGCGGGTGAGGAGCTCAGCGCCCGGGCCCTGGTAGGCCAGGCTCCCACTGGCCGAGGACAGGGTGCTATCCGAGCCCAGTGAAGTGTTGGACTGGGTCAGGGATGACTTGCGCAGCTTATTGCGGAGGAAGAAGCCTTTAGCTTTGCCCATCTTGCCCAGGCTGCCCAGCTCAGGGTCCCCCAGGGCACTGCTTGGGAGGATGGCAGAAGCAGATTCCAGATCATACTTCTTCTTGCCCTTCATCTTGTCCTTGATCTTGCTGAAGGGGGACCGCGGCTTGTCCTTCATGGACAGGTCAAACATACTGGCACTCAAGTTGTTACGAGTGAACTGGATGGTGACTTGGATCTCCCCACGTTCCTTCTCCTTCTTGCCTGACTTGGAGTGCAGCTTGTACCACCTGTGAGAAGATGGGGAGCAGGCAGAGCTCCGGTCACAGACGCAGGGGGCTTAGCCTCCACCAGTGCCAGGCGCCTCCCAGGGCCCCTCATTTGGGGGCCACACCAGCCTCTCCCCACAGACTCCTGTTCAGACACACAGGCCCTGCCTTCCAGGCCACAGGTATAGCTGAGAAACTATCCAAAGCTTTTCCAGGATAGAGAAAACCACATCCTGAGCGGAGAAGCTCCTTGGTGTTACTGGGCAAGGCAGCGCTTACCAGGCCATGGCCCTCCCACCCCAGCCCTTCCCTCGGCCCCCTCCCCACGACAACTGGAACTCTGGAGCCGAGCAGGCTGAGGCTGGACCTGGGAGGAATCTTTACATCTCCAGCCCCTGGTCTGGATAGACCTGCCCACATTTTTCCCTGTTTACATCATCCCTGGTCAGTCCCAGCTAAAGCTCTGCTCTGAGCCACCAATGAGCCCAGGAAAGAACAGCTCACCCACAGGCTCGGGGCCAGGAACACAGAACACTCATACATATACGTATGTGCACACACACACCCCTCACCCACTCATGACTCACCCCAAGCCCTGCCAGAAACACCTCTGCGAGATGTAAGAGCCGACAAAATGGCATAAAGGAGCCTTACGCAAGAGACCCAGGGAAGAGAAAGAGCACTTATACCTTCTGAGTGTTACAATGCAGTGTAGGGGTCCTCATCTCACTCTCACTTACACCTCACAACAAACCCATGAAGTCACAGACACTACTCTAATTTTACAGATCAGGAGGGTGAGGCTCAGAGGTAAAGTAACTCATTGAGAACAAGCAGCCAGGATAGAGATATGCAGCCAGGTTTTCATCACTCCAAAGTTCCCATTCTTCCTGCTACACACTCCCAGAGACCCCTAACACATGTGATCAGGGTGGGTGGAGCCCACCCTTCAAGGGAGGGGTACGCACAGAGCTCTTCCTTCCTCTGCTTCCGGAATTCTCCTCCCCAATCACTCAGACTCCTGAGAGAAGGCCTGAGGAGGAAGGGCTGACCAAGCTGACTCTGCCCTGCTGGCCACAACATACAGCATCTGGGTAGAGCAGCTAGACACCTCCATAGGCTCCCTTCCCATTCCACGCCCCCGACTCACACGCCTGCCTATCTCCACAGATGTGAGCAGAGAGATTTCACAGGGAGCATGAACCAGAAAGGTTCTGAATCTAGAGACATCAACTAAATGATGGGGTCAGATGCCGCTGAAAACAGAACTGATTGGAAATTAACCCCCTTTATCACACCAGCACCCAGAATGCATAACCTCCCTGGCATGTAAGAGCTGAAATAAAATATTCAAAAGATGTATTCCAAGATAAATTGAAGGAAATCTCCAGAATGTAGAAGGACAATGATGAGGCAATTATTAGAGATCAATCCAAGGAGGTTCACCACCAAGTAACTAGAGAAGCAAAAGAGAGCAGTCCGTTCCTATGTGTGAGGGGCTTAGGAGTCATCCACAACACAAGACAAAAGCTGAGCAACCTGAAAATCAACAACGCACAGGAATCTTTAGGCAGTGAAATTATTCAGTATGATACTATAATGGTAAACACATGTCCTCATACATTTGTTAGAACTCATAGAATATAAAACACAGAGTAAACCTAATGTAAACTATAGGCTCTAATTAATAATAATGTATTGATATGGGCTCATCAATTTTAACAAACGTACCACACCAATGTAAGACGTTAACGGAGGAAGCTGGGGTGGGGGCGGGGGGAGTTAGGGAGTATACAGGAGCTCTCTGTACTTTGCACTTGTTTTTCTGTGCATGTAAAACTGCTCTAAAACAACAAACTTTATTAATTAAAAAGAAAGGAAGGAGAGTACATGCAGACAACACTAAGAGGATGAAACTATGAAAGAAATACGTAATACAAAAAAGTTTTCCTAAACTGAAGGGTGTGAGCAACACCACAGAAGGGCCCACAGCTATGCAACACAATGAACAAAGAGCCAACCAAGGCATCAGTGAGGTCTCAGAACACCAAAAAAGGAGACCCTGAAGGCTTCCAAAGAAGAGAGATATCACACATGCACACTACGCACTGCACCACACACATTACAAAACAGCCCACATGCCTCAGTCAGGACTACTGAGGTCATCTTCCACCTGAGATCTGCCTCCCCACAGCACCAACTCCCTGGGCTTCTCTTGGACATAAAGGGTTTGGAGTGGGGGATCTTTCATGTGACAAGTCCCTATACATCCAGATGTCCATAATTAAGTCATTGCAAGGACTTGGTGGTGGCAGTGGTGGTGGTTTATGTTTTTAATGCTGAAACTTGGAAGGGAGGGAGGGAGGGAGGGAGGTGGGAGGGAGGGAGGGAAGAAAAAAGGAAGGAAGGAAGAAAAGGTCTTCTCAGGGGCACCTCCAACTGCATGCCTGGAGGAGGCCATCATGACTAAACCCCTGTGTGCCCATCATGGCGACACCTGGCCTCTCCTTGGTGACCAGTCGAAGGCCTAAGCAGAGTGAGCCTGGGCTGATGGTTTTCCCTCCCAAACCTGAGAGACCATCCCCTGGCAAGGCTGGGTCAGGACAGATGAATCATAAGCAGGGAGGGCACAGGGCCATCCTCAGTGGGTGTGTGCTGTGTGCCTCTCCAGGCTCCCATAATGAGCAGGGGTGGAGTACAAAAGGTTTGTGTAGGGGAGATGTGAGGCGGGAGAGAGCTAAGTGAGATAGACAGACTGAAGGGATATGTATGAGGATGTGTCTGGGGGCAAGAGGAGAGATTTCATAAAAAGGGGAACAGCTACCACCAGCATCCTCATATCCCCACTTCCTCAATCCCATGCTCACCCTGGGCCTGAGCCTTTATCTCTTTACAGGCCAAGCGCTAGTCACTTTCCCCAATCCAGGCCTAGGCTTCACTTAGAACAGGAAGGTTCTGGGAGGAAGGGCAAAAGAGAAGTGTATGGCCTCCAGCCGGAACCGTCCAGGCCGAGTAGCTGGAATCAGCAAGCACAGGCACCCTTTGCAGGGGCATTTAGGTCCGGCCCTCAGCCCCCCTGGTCACACTCCACACGCCACAGCATTAGCCGCAGTTATCTCTGAGGGGGGAGGCTGCAGGGGGCTATCACTTCCGACATTGTCTATTTTTGTCCTGTTTGAATTTTTTATAAGGAGCATATATTACTGTCGTAATAGGAACAAGAGACCAAAACATGTCTGTTCCTATCTTATCTTCTCGGCTGCTTGAGCCACAGAATGGGCTGCTTATCTGTCCCCACCAACCCCTTCTGATGAAGGCAGTGAGCCTAACGAGCCCGGGGTGAGGCTCAGGTCCTCTGCCCAAAGGATCCTTGTCTCCTGCCTGTCCCAACCCCCACCCCTACCCTCACCCCGTAAGGTCATTTCTGCTTCTGCTCTTCCCCAAGGAATTTGGGGTTGTCTCTGGACCTGCTTTTCAGGGAGGCCAGGAGGAAAAAGAAAAAGATTTCCTCACCATTTTCTGAGACTCACTCATCCTGAGCAAGGTGAGGTTGAGAATGGCCAGGACCTGCCTCTGGATCCCCAGCCACTATCACCCAGCTCTCTCCCTACCAACCTTCCCCAATTCCCTCTGCCAACCAGGCCAGGGCAGGACTGAACTGGACCCTGCCTGGCACCTCAGGTGCCCCAAGGACTGGACCACAACAGGCCTTCTCCCAGGAGTGTGACCCTCACAGGCTGAGATGACAGGGAACCACAACCAATAGCTCTTGGACAAAGGCCACGTCCCTCCCTCCCACCCCCTGCTTCCTGCTTTCCCCTGCCTATCCACAGGGTCCCTAACAGATCCCTGGCCTGCCAGGCACTCCGGCCAGGCACAGTCCAATGAGGGCTAGGAAGCCCCAGACATTGGTGACATGGACCGACGACCCTTTAGTGACAGGATGCAGATTTTCTCTACAAAGAGTTCCACACACAGCAGACCCCACAGCAAGTGGCTCAGCATCTCATCTCTACAGGCTGAGGCTTCGCGGGGAAGAAGACAGCAGGGTCCTTTGGCCCAGTTCAAGTCCCACCTTCTCTAGGAAGCTCTCTCAGCTGCCTCCACCCTGGCCCAGTCCAACCCACCTCTTGCTGACCAGGCATACGAGAGATGGCTGGAAAAAATCCAGCCGTAAATGCCTCTATTTTTCTTATTACATGGCTGGATACTTTCCAGACAGCCCTCATACATACTCTGAACCAAGCTCACCCTACAACCAGACCTGGCCGTGCTCCACTCTGACCACCTGATATTATTGTTCCCGGGTGTCCAGGGCCTCCCTAGCTGGACTGTGTGCCCTGTGAAAATTCACTGTGTCTCCCAGGGCGCACACCTCCAAAGTAAAGGTACAATGTCTGGCAGTAAAGCCTGGAGCTGTTACAAGCCCTCAGCCATTCAGTGCCCACCCTCCCTCTCGGTTTCCCCTTGCGCTTCCCCGCCTTTGCTAAGAGCTCTCATCTGGATGCCCATGGCAGCAGAGTATGGGCTCAGAGCTGGATCTGCATCCTGAGTGCACATCTGACCCCAACACTTACCGGTGAGCAACCTCCACCTACCAAGCCTCCCTTCCTTGGCCATCCAGTAGTGACACCACCCTATGGGGGCTGCTGAGAGGGTGACACACACAAAGCCTGGTCAGCATGAAGCCAATGCTTCCCACTCATTCCCATCATTCTCTCCCACACAGTGAGCTCCTGGAACTTCCATTTGCTTCCTGAACCCCTAATGCTGAGCACTGTGCCTGGCCCTTAAAGGTTCTTTAACAAAGGTCCACCCTCAATTCCTCAGGACTGGCGGCGGAGGAGACAGCCCCATGCAAGGAGCAGTAGGGAACTGCTGGCCTGGCCTCTGGTTTTGGAGTTTCTGCTCCTTCTCACACCACCCCGCCTCCCGCACCGACCCCAGGCTTGCTTTCTCTTGCTCACTGCCCTGCACCCGCCAGCCTGGGTGAGCCACTGCAGCCCCAGGAACCCCAGTTCCAAGGCCCAAGTTGAGGCCTAATCTGTCACTCACACCCATGGCTGAAGCCCAGCCAAAGTCAATCAGGATTTTGACCAAAGCTCCAACACACAAGTAGATGGTGGCTCACGAGACAGAGCTCTTGTCTTCATGGATCTCCAGTGAGGCGCCCAAAGCTGCTTTGCATCAGCACAAGATTTTTTTTTTTTTTTTTTCTATCTCCTCATACCAAGACAACACCTAACGTCCACAGAATTACACGGGACAGACCTGGGAATCTCCATTTTTAAATGAAGGGGAGGGGGTCCCTCCTCAGGTGACTGAATTCACCAGACTCTGTGAAAGCCACATGGGATGGACCCTGTCTGCTCTACATCACTTCACGGATCAGAGGCCAACCTTCCCTCCACCTGGGATCTTCCCCAAGGACTCTCAGGCCATACCCAAGAAAACTGCCCCTCTCCCTGCCTGGCGAAGGCTTGCTTCCAAAGTCTGGGGAACCTGCTTCTTCTGAGAGGAATGACCCTAGCAATGCTCAATTCTCCCCTGGGAGCAGACTATTTACCAGAGGCATGTCCACAAAACGTTGAGGGAGGGGCAGGCACCATTAGCACTTCCTATAAATAAAGAATGCTATTAAACTCAACAAGGCCTCCTGTCCAGGAAACCACTTCTGAAAGGGCACTCTCAGAGCCAGGAGGGACAGTAATTCTACTCCAATACAATTGCCCTGCCACCCACTGGTTCTCAAAGCCTGGGTTCCTTGGCGCCTGGAGCATGTCAATCACCAGCCTGCATGTCCATTGCAGGCACTAAACTGCTCCATGCCCATGGCACCCACCTCAACTCTCGCACTGTGAGGCACCGGGACTTGCCAAGGCCTAGGCAGCACGTGCTCAGGAAGCAAGGGCTTTGAAGACATGAAACGTGCCCAGGTGCATGTGCAGCCAAGACATGATGGGCACCATCAGAAAAGGAGTAGTCAGAGGAAATTCCTTGCCCCTGAATCCTTGCCCCTGAAGAGGTATGCACAGCTATGGATGCTGTGGTTCAGGAGTGACGTTCATCAGCACTTCTCAAACTGCAAAGTACTAAAGGACCCCTGGGTCTGGTTAAAATGCAGATCTGACCCCATCAGTGCAGGTGGGCCTGACAGCACTCTGCCTGAGTAGAGGGAGATGCATGATGGGGCTAGAGAATCAGCAGAGCTAGCTTCCCTGTGTGCTCACTGCGTGCCAGGCTACGGGCCTCTTTCATTACACACACAATCCAAGAGACAGAGTCCATTCTCCCCGTTCTATGGATGAGCAAATTAACTTACAGAGAAGATGTGCATCTTGATCAAGGTCACACATCTAGTCAGGGATAGAGTCTGGCCTTGACCATGAAGATGCCTCACCCATCCCATGCCCTTAGTCTTTAAGGTATAGTGTAGCCTTTCTCATCTAGCTGAATGTGAACACTCACACCTCCAGAAACCTTGAAAGGACAGAGGCTGGGAAAGGTCTCAACATCACAGACACCCAAAGAGGCACAGAGATGGGGTGTGAAGACCAGAGAACCATTCAAAGGGTTGCTACAATCCTGAGAGGTCACTGAGGGAACCTCCAAGTTTTATCCTGTCTTCAGGCCATTAAAGCTCAAGAGAGCAGCCTCCTCCAACAGCCATCATTGGATCTAGAATTCCTGGGAGAGCTGACCACGGGAAAGTTCTTAAAGCGCCCCTGCTCAGCTGAAATCCCTCCCCCAAGCTCCCTTGGCCTGACAAAGTTCAGTAGGCCCAGTGTGGACTTAGGACTCAGGCCTCAGCCTCCTCCCAGGCTGGACCCCCTCCACACACACTGCAGGGGCAGAGGACAAAGGTGGGATAAAAGGGGTGGAGAACGAGTTGCTTCATCTGTTACCAAGACTATGGCTCCATTTCTGCTAGTGAGCTACCAGCTCTCCACCCATCTCTCAGGACACCAGCTGAGCTAACAGTTGCCACTCAGCACAAATGGAAAAGCCCAGCACTCTAGGATGGCTGGCCTAGGGCAGATGTCAAGCACATACAAGGGTGGTTCCTGTCAGAGACTGGGGTGGTACGGGCTGCGACGGCTACAGGCCTAGGCACATCCGACTCATTTCCAATTCTTTCTTTTAAGGGTCTTTTTTTAAGATTTATTTTTAGTTTCTGACAGAGAGAGAGAGAGAGAGAGAGAGAGAGAGAGAGAAAAGGGAGGACCCAGAGCAGTCTCCATAGTCGTCCATCATTAGTTTTCTAGTTTTCATTCAACATGTGGGGATGGGTCTGCACAGGGCAGGAACTAGCTGGGGTCCTCCCCCGTGGTAGGCACACCCTGGTGAGAACCGAACTGGGGGCACACCCCAGTTCAGCATATGTGTCCATATGGGTCGGGGCCAGGATTGGATCCTTAGACCCTGGGGCTGCAAGACTAGCACTCAACCAGCAGAGTCTTCTCGGCTTCCTCACAGATTTATTGTTTTGAGAGAAAGTGAGAGAGAGGGAGAGAGAGAAGAGGGGAGGGCACAGAGCAGTCTCCATACTTGTACATCATTAGTAGTGACATGGTTTCATTCCACACAGATGCCGTGGAGCCATGCAGGACGGGAACCAAACTAGGGGCTTCCCACATGGGAAGCGAGAACCTTAGCCACCATCCCAGTGGTTACCATTTGCACAGCAGTTCAGTATATGGGTTTGCACAGGCCAAGGCCAGGATTTGATCCCTGGACCTTGTGGTTGCAAGGCATATGCTCAACCTGCTGAGCTATCTCAGCATCCCTCATTTCCAATTCTTATCAGTCCAAATTTCAGCACGTGACCCAATTAATCATGCTGAGCCCCACACACATCAGTTATTTCAGGCCCCAAACCAAGAACCATGCTTGTCTCTTTTCTTCCTCACAACTCACATTGAAACTTTGAACTCTTCATTCTACCTGCAAATTATATCTAGAACTCAACCCTTCCTACCGCTATCACCCTATAGTGAATGAGTGCAGTCCACTGTCATCTTTTGCTGGATATTACAGTTTCCTGCTTACCTACCTCCCTGCCATCCATGTTCTTTCTGGCAAACAGGGGAGGTCAGAGCAATCTTCCCTGGGTACCCCAACTACAACTGCCCCTTAACCTATTTTATTTCTTCAGCATATTTAACACTACCTGACATTGATGGGCAGGCCCAGACACACCTAACATTTCCTATGTGTTCGTGCATGTGTGTGTGTGAGTACACATGTATCCCACACAGTAAAATGATGTTATGTATGCACAGCCATTAGACATATGTCTTCCCCTGATCTACAGGCAGAAACTTCATTCTGCTCATCTCTGCTTCCCCAGCACTTAAAATAGTGGACACTCAAATACTTGTTCAATGAACTCATAAATTAATCCATGAACTGACTTAGGAACTTGTTTGTCTCTATTCACAACTGAATAATTGTGTAACGTTTCCATCATTACAAATCCATGGGTCTTACCCATGACACCAGGAGTTCCCAAAGAGTGAAAAGGGGTTCTCCCTGCCCACCATCCCTCAACAGAAGCCTCCTGAGGGAAGAGGACACAAGAGCCAGGCTTCAAGGAGACAGTTCTCAAAGGGGTTCTTCTTTAACTATGAGACCCTCATCTCCAACTCTGAGCTAGGACTCACTAATTCCTTTGAGAGAGAACCGGATTTGGGAAGTGCCCAGCCTTGTGAAGAAAGGTGGCTGCTGACTTTATTCTAGCCCTTCACTAGGCCACTAGTCTTATCACCATTAACAACTTCACCACTCATTTAGCACCTCTGGTGTGCTGGGCACTATACTAAGCCCTTTCCACACCAAATTATAGCCTACCAATTCTTTTAACAGCCTGTGAGGTAGGTGTGGAAGGGTGGCTCTGAGAGTGGCTACCAGCATAGATCTTGGGGCAGGCTGCCTGGTTTAAACCCCATCCCCATCACTTACGACTTTGTGACCTCACGCAGGTCATCTAATCTCTCTTCACTTCAGTTTCCACACCTATGGGGGTAATGGACATCCACTCCCATCACAAAACCACTATCAGTATTAAGTGCATTATGTGCAGAGCACTCAAAGAAGAGGGTTCATATGATTTTTCAGATGCAGATGTGGGGGCAAAGAGAAGTTCACTGGGTTAAGTCACACACTTATTTTCAGTAAGTAAGAAAGCCAGGGTTTGAATTTAGGCTCCCTGTCCCTATAGCCCTCAATCTTTTTTGGGGGGGAGGCGCGGGGGGGGGGGCAGAATAGTCTCCATAGTTGCACATCATTGGTTTTCCACATAGTTTCATTCCACAGGTGGGCGCGGGGCTGCACAGGGCAGGAACTGGGCCGGGGTCTCACCCCAGTGAGAACTGAACTGGGGGCACTCCCCAGTTCAGCATATGGGTCCACACAGGCCGGGGTCGGGATTCAATCCTCAGTCCCCAGGGCTGCAAAGTGGGCACTTAACCCACTGAGCCATCCTGGCTTACCCGAGCCCCCAGTTTTGATCACTGCATTAGACTGCTTCCCTCTGCAAGTACAATACACACACCAGCACATGCACGCATGGACCCAGAGGCCCCTGTGTCCCTGCCCAACCAAAAAATCTAAAGTCATTTCTTATTTCTCTAGAGCAAGGGGATATACAAAAGATGAAAGAAAAATTAAATTACATCTTTATTGCCCCTAATTGCCAATAGAAATCTATCAAATTTGGCAGAAGTAGTAGTAGAGTAAAAGTACTTGAGGGTGTCACAAGAAGAAACCAGATATTTCATGTCACATAACAGATGTTACATATGTCACAACATACTGTCTACACTCATCACTACTTTGAATTTTAAAGTTATTAGACCACTACCACATCACATTATTTAATACAGCAATAAAGCACATGTTACTTTAACATATGTTCTAATATATTGATAAATGTGTTTCAATATCATTTGTGTACTTTGTAATCCTATATATTTGAAGATCTTGTTCCAAGAAGAGGTCCAAGGAACAAAAAGCGTTAAGAATACCTGCTCTAGACTACAGAAAGCACAAAGGGCAGGAGAAGGGCAGGTCTGCCTTCCTGCCCAAAAGCATGGCACCCACGCTGAGATCTCAAGGCAGAGGGCAGGTACTGCTCCCCAGTCCCCAATTCAGGGGCCCTGGAGGGCCTGACAATGGGCAAGAAGCTGGCCCATAGCCCTGAGATGTCCCAGCATCATGCTACAATGCTCAGTCTGACCCTCACACACCCTGCATGCCAGTGAAGGTGACTCCAGAGAAACAAAAACAGCCAAGTGCACCTGCCAGGTAGGGAGCAGGCTGCTCCCAGAGCTTGACCATGCCCCCAATCCCATACTCTCCACCTTTCCCAAGGCTGGTCCCCACCTGAGCCTCACCTCTCGCCTGCTACTGCAGCAACCCACCAGGTCTGCAGCTTCTCTTTTCCTTCTGGCTGTGGCCACCAGTCCAGCCTCTTGGGAGATGGGGCTAGTGAACAGCTACCACCATGCTGAGGATGAGGGGCCTGCAAAGCTGATGAAGAATCAAATTCCATGCCCCCCAAGGCAAGTGAAGCCAACAGGCCCTTAGGAAAGACAATTGTGCTGCCCTACTACTGACTGGAGAAACTTCTAGAAGGGAAAGAAGCTAATATGAAGGAGAGAAAAAAATCCTGATCTAGTTTTCCTTTACCAGCCTCATTACTCACATCTAGCTTCCCTAGCGAGTTAATACAAATTGGGGAGGGGAGAACCGGGGGGTGGGGGTGGGGGTGCTTCAGGGTTCCAGAGAGAAGACAGGTGACTCAGAAAGTAGAAGTCAGGGAAAACTGTAGCAGAAAACACAAAAATATCTGTCCATAACATTGTCTGCCCCAGATTTCCAGTCCAGGCCAGCCATCAGCCATTTCAAGTGATGTTGTATAGATTAAATCAGGGGTGTCCAACCTTTTGGCTTCCCTGGGCCACAATGAAAGAAGAAAAATTGTCTTGGGCCGCACATAAAATACACTAACACTAATGACAGCTGATGAGCTAAAAAAAAATCTCATAATGTTTTAAGAAAGTCTATAAATTTGTGTTCGGCCACATTCAAAGCCATCCTGGGCCGCAGGTTAGACAAGCTTAGATTAAATCATTTGCCCTCAAAAGACCTATAGCCTTCAGAGGCATGCCACCCCTGTCCCTTCATCCCCAGGCTCATGAGGCCCTGCAAACTCTGTTTTGGCAGGAAACTCCTGCCGTATAAATGACTAGGGTCATGCACACTATCATAGGGCAGGGTGGATTTCTAATTTTCACATCATCACGAACTGAAAAGTAATGGCAAAATATTGTTCTTCCTGCTATTCCAGCCTGCCATGCCTATGCAGAGTGATCAAACAATTGAGAGGTCAGATTCCTTATGCCAGATTCCTGATAACACAGAAAAAAAGACAGACCTGGAGACCTAGGTGGCAGTCATCACCAATGGACACTAAAACCACTGGGAGAAAGGGCGACGGAGAACATTTTAATGGCTGGATCTGGGCCTCCATGAAGGTGAGATGCAGACAGTGAGGCCATGCAGCACAGCCTGCCACCACGCATGGAAGGACTCTTGCCTGGAGGTGGCGTCTGGGGAACACGCCTTCCAGACCTAGTGTTCAGGGGCTGAAGGGCATCATGAGGAACCCATCAGCAGGGCCACAGTGAGAGATATTCTCAAGAACCAGTGACCCAGCTCCTCCGTCAGCGAAGGGTGTGAAACAGGGAACTGTTACACTGGGAGGCCTCCCACCAGGCACAGGACAGGAAGCCCTGCTTGGATACTGACTCAACAAACCACAGATGGAGAGCTAGTTCTGGTAGCAGGGAAATCTGAGTATGGACTGGATATTGGATGGTTATTAAGGACTTGTTAATTTTGTGTATGATAATGTCATTTCTGGTTATGGTTTTTTAAAAGCACCTGAATCTGTTGGAAAAGGTTTAAAACACATATTGAAGCATTTAGGGAGCACTGACTCATTTATACTTGCCTTTTGGTCCCACTCAGGTCTGACAGGGTGTTTATATTAGCCCCCTGAGGAGGGCAGGGGCTGCCTTGGGCCATAACACAGGCTTTGTCTCCTTGCCTATGGCTGAGCCCAGCTCCTGGTCTTGTCCTGAGCCTTGTACTAACGACCTCCTTATGGCCCCTGCCCCAGCACAGGGCCAGGCACGTGGGGTCCTGACAGTCCTTCCTGGCACTCGCAGTATCTCAGGGGCACACGGAACTAACTGACCACTGAAATCCTGACCAACCAGAGGCGGCCTCAGCCAGACTTCCACTCAAAACATTTCCCAAGAATTTGCCAGGAACAAGGGAACAGTAAGAGAGTGTCCTCAAGAAGCTTATGTTCTGGTGGAGAAACAACATAACTACATAAATAAAGGAAGAAGGTGATCAACACCACAAAAATGAACACATACGCCGCACAGGAAGGCTACAAGGGGCGTGGTAAGATGATCTCCGGAGAGGTAGGGAATGACATGGCATTTATACTCAGCCTTGAACAATGGGCAATAATAACAAAGGGGCCCTGGAGGGCCTGACAATGGGCAAGAAGCTGGCCCATAGCCCTGAGAGGCAAGGATGGAGGCAAGGATGGGGTTAGAGAGAGACATTCCAGGTGGAGCAGGAAGAAACAGAAAACACAGATGCCCAGGGCTGGACAGGAGAAGTGTTCTGGGGCAGCCAGGAGACTGCCTCAAACATCATGCTAAAGAGCTGTAACTTTATTTTGTACAAAACAAGGACAGGAACTGTTGGAAGCTGTGCTGTAAGAAGAGTGAAACAGCAGAGAAAGGGGCAGCAGAGGCAGGGAAGGCTGGCAGGAAGCCACACCACCCAGGGCAGGTCCCATGGCCGGGCTGACCCAAGTAACTCCTTAAGCCTTAGCAGTTATTTCTCACCATAAATTAACAAACTGGCATCCTGGTTTATAAAAAGGCAGCAGCAGCTTATGACAGTCCAGAGTGGAGGTAAAAATGAAATCCTAAACTAGGACAGGAGCACTGGGGAAGGTGGGAGGGGCCAGTTGCGGGACCCTGCAGTGCCAGTCTCTTGCACAGCCACTCCACCCTGCACCCTCACAACTTACTGACAGCAGGAACTGTTACCCACCTTTTATCCCCTACAACCTAGGGCCTGACAGACTGAACACCTTCTAACACCTGCTAGGTAAATGAAATGGACGCAACAGGGCTCGGCTAGTCACAAAAGTAAATTTAAAAAAAAAGTTATTTTAAAGGCATACTGGGAAAACCCCAGTGGGATTGAAGACAGGAGACCTGGGTTCCAATCCTCAATCCAACTTACTAAGTGGCTTTAAACCAGCCATTTCACCTCTCTAAAAGGAAGTGGTAAAATAAGCCTGTTGGCGCAGTGAGAAATGCCAACTAAAATTGTTATTACTCAAGAGTTTGGAAAGACAGTTGGAAAACCTTTCTCCAGAGTTTCCTCCATCCAGACACTGTCCCTCTCTCCCAAGTCCCCTGAACAGGTCGTCCTTATACACTATCAGACAGGAGGTGTGTGGGCAGAGCCTGCAGGCTCCCCACATCCACCAGTAAACCCACCCTCTGATTTGGTATCTACAGTAGAATTGTAAGCCAGACATAATCGTAGGACAGGATATTGCCTCTTATCAGGCCAGAAGATGATTCTTATCGCCTACTCTGGCACCATGCCTACCACCAACAGCCATCAGAGCCCAGAACCATCACTTCATTAGTTTCCCCCTGCCTCCAATGGCATGCCTTACTCAGCTCCCTGCAGACCACAGCCAGGTCCGGCTCCCTCCCTCCCAGGCACAAACATCTTGGCTAACCTGCATCACTCAAACTTCTGGAGGCTCCAAAGGTCTGTCACTCCCAGGAGCCTCAGACGTGGCCCAGATTGCACTCACCCAGCAGAGAAAAAGCTATAAAAATGCTTGGAGGCAAGTCTAACCACCACCGACAGCAACAGAAAGCAATGTAAAGTATGTACGGCCGAAAGCACGATGTAGGAAAGAAGCACTGGGCTTGGAGGACAGAAATCTGGCTGCCACGAATGAGTCATGTGACCTGGAATAGATCATTGCACCTCCTGAGACCCTAGTCCCCCCATCTGTAAAAATGGGAGTCACCCTGCCTGCCCTGAGAGAAGAACAAAATGAGGCGATGCTGGGAAAGCGCTCTGAAAAGTAGGGCAAACCACACGTAAAGATTTGGATTTAGTGTCTCTATCAAGGGCCTTTTACAGGCTGTCACTCAGCCCAGTGGGAACAAGGTGGTCCAGGACCAACCAGCGATGACCCTGCCCAGGAGGAAGCAGAGAGCCAGCAAGATAACCTCTCTAGGGGATCTTCAGCAGACCAGAATAAGGGAGAAATTCTACTTAACCACATGGCTCCCCACCCCAGCTTGCTCCTAACTCTATATTCACCCCAAACATGAGTTTTGTGTCATGGAGAACAAACCTAAGTAGTGCCCGTCCTCCCTGCCAGGGTCTCAGCTCAACTACAGTTGGAGACAAACGATAAACATCCCTTTGTGAGCAAGTCAGGCTGACCATAGGTAGACCTGTGTGTGAAGAATGTTGCATTTGTAAATTACAAACAACAAGGGAGAGGAAGAAGAAAATACGTAAAGCTTTGGCTTTTAAACACATGGAATAACTCTGGAAGGTTACACAAGAACTAGTAATGTTGGTCAGCCCTGCAGAAAGGAGCTGGGTGACTCAAGGTCAGGGCAAGGGAGATTTTTCATTCTGTTCTCTTTGTACCTTCAGAATCTAAATCAGGTGAATTACTCAAAAATAAGTAAAGAAAGGATGCTTTGCTGAGGGACATACATAGGAAACTAAGCTTGGCTCCCTGCATTTCCTCACCTGGCCCAGGACCACCACACTCACCTCTCTTCTGGAGGGACAGTCTCCCTCCCAGAAATCTGCCCAGCCCACAACATGCCTCACCTGTAATTCAAAGTCCCACCTCCCCCAGGAAGCCCACCCTCATCACTCCAACCCTAGTGAGTTTTCCCTTCTTCTGACCTTTTCTTTCTCTAACACTTTTAATATGCTGCTTTGTACTTACATGTTAACTACCATTCCTGTGTTAAGTCATGTCTCAAACAAGACTTTTAGGAAAAGTACAGCCCTTTTCGGGAAACAGCTATACATTTTCTTTCTCTTGTTTCCTCTAAAGCCCTGAGCCAGGCACAGTGGTTGCTCAGTCACTGCTTCCTAGATGCTGAACAAAAGAAAAAAAAAATCAATGACTGCATCGCTGTAGGGGAGGAACTGGATGCCTCAGAATGCTGCTCTGTCACAGTGAAACAAGCATGTGATGTCTTGGGTAAGGTCAGGAAGTCTTGTATCTGCTGATGCTCTCAAGCCCTGCTCTACTGCATAAGCCAATGGGAGCAAATCTCCCTGAGGTGGGAGGTGGCAGGGTCCAAGGCCAACATTCCCACACCTCCTCCACCTCCAACTCCTAAGAGACACATTGGTGGCAGTGATATCTTCCTTCCCAAAGTGCCAGGCAACACCCCCATCCCAAGACAGATACACAGAAATGACAGACAGAACCAGAGATCAAACATGCTTACCCCACCCAGTCAGCAAAGCCTCACACAGGAGAAGTAGGTCATGCTTACAGAGACCCCAAGCCTAATCCCGAGGTGTACTCTGGGGTGCAAAGAGGAACCCTCAGGAGGACAGCTGCTGAGCATCTGGTCCCACGCAGTGCTGAACCGGGGGAGAGAGGGGAGCGAGGGGGTGGGGTGGGGGGGCTGAGATGGTCCATACATCATGGTGGTGAAGAGCAAATTCTGGCCCTGCCGAGTACTGTATGCCTTTAGAATACTCACTTCACCTCTCTGTGTTTCTCCATCTGCTACACAGTAACAGTACCTATACCTTCAGGGGTTGCTGTGAGCTAATGGAAGTCAAGTCCCTAGGACAGTGGCAGTATTTCAAAAGGGCTTAATGGATGATACACGAGGCCAACAACGCAATAATAATCCTCCAAAACAGACAGCCACATGCTGTCAGTGTGAGAACTTGAAGTGGGGTGGCACTTTGATGGCCAGCTGACAGGTCTTTGGTGTATGTCCCCTCCTCAAGGAGGCCTTCCCTAACTACAGCTAAGCCCACAGGCTCTGTCAGTTCTGAGTATCTCCAGTGCTCCTAGGCTAGGCCCCAAAATACAGCATTTGGCTATGGCCCTTCCTCCAAATGTGGGGGTCCATTCTCCTCATAAGACTATGCCCTCTAGGCATGGAGGCTGGGGTATCTATGACCCCCACTTCCTCAGCCTCTGCCCATGAACTCCACAAAGGCCTCTGGATTAGCCTGCCCTCCAGGTCGACAGATAAGCTCCAGGACCCCTGGCCCCATCCCAGCTGAACTGTCCCCCTCCCAGGCACTTCCACAGGAAGTGCCTTGAGATGCACACAGGGCCCCAAACTTCTGGCCTCCAGGGCCTAACAGAAAACTCAGAGCCCCACCCTCCCTAACTGCTGAGTAGCTAACAGCATGTCACTCTCCCTCCCCAGCCTCACTTTCCACATGTGTAAGCACTCTTCTAGCTCTGACATGAGGATTCCAGGATTAAGAACTGTGCTTTCCACCCCCACCCCTGGTCAGCTGAAGGCTGAGGTAGCTGGTGACAAAGCCCCTCCCTGTGCAGCTCCCCTAAAGCACTACCCCCCAGAAGCTGAACTTATGTGGTCCCTGCTTGCTTACAGCTCACTTAGAAGAGGCCTGGGCCAGCCCCACACCGGGGACTCCAAATGGCCTGCCAAGCCCAGCCAGCTCTCCTGCCTGGCCACCATCATTCCTGTAGGAAGAAAGAACCTAAGGGGTCCTCAGTAGAAGCAAAGCAATCAGACTCTTCCCTGACAGGACTGCCAGGTGCATGAAGGACCCACATTGTGAACTTATTTTTATTTCTTGGCCATGGGGAAGCTTCCTCATGACCACACATTTTGCAGAGGACTGGCCTTGCATGAGGAAGAAAAAGAGTCGTGGTTCCCAGAGAACACACAGAACTCCTGTCATTGTGTTCATTATCTGTCCTTGTGCAGGGTGGGGAGGGCAGGGGAAACATCTGGACAAACAGAGAATGTCACAGCACCAGGGTAGCAGCCCCCATCAGAGGAAAGGGACAGCCCTCAAGGTCACCTGGGATGGAGGCTCTGCTGAGTTGCGCCTGTCCCTGGCTGCCTACAGGGAGGGGAGAACAGGGCAGACATAGGGTGCCCGCCTCGCGCCAGATGCAGAGGGAAGGGGAAGCCGCTGTGCCAGCCGGGTGGAGCAGCCCAGTCTGACAGGGGACTCACTTCCTACCCCTCCCCACTCCCCCAGACGCTGCTGCTCAAACACCAAATAAAAACTGCCCCATAACTAAGCGATAGATGGAGCCTCCTGTGTCCTAATGACTGGCTTCTGCATACAACCACACCCTTCCCTGGCAGCCAAAGCAGACTGCCCAGGCAGCTCCACAGGCCTCCAACTCCAGCCCAGGGCTGGAACAGGAGCAAAAGACAAAGACCCTCGTGGCCTCAGCTGCTTCCTAAGGAGCAGTCACACCTGTACAGCAGTGAAGGGAAGGCTGTGGGGGGCTGCCCACAACAGCACCATGTGGGCCATCTGGAAGCCAAGGGATGGTTGGATGCCCTCAAAGACCATCCCAGCCTTAGGCCAACAGGCTGATTACCCTAGGGTGTCTCTCCCAGTGCTCCCAAACTCACCCTTCTCAAGAGGTCTCAGGCCAGAAGGCTCTGGTCCCAAACCTAAGTCCAGACGTTTCCCCTGCCCTCCCACTCCTGGGCTACAGGCCTCCTGGAAGCCCCCTATAAAACCAATGCAGAGGTCTGACCAGATCCTGTTGGGGGACCACAGTTAGCAGCCTGTCACACAGTTTTACTCTTTGGAATGAAAAAAAAAAACAACCTCATCCCAACCCAAATAGAGCCCACAGAGTCAGCTTTTCCAAGGGGCCAGGTTCTAACCACTGATCCAGCAGGACCAGGGTAGGGGTTCTTTATGGCAGGAATCACTTTACCCCACACAGAGCACCCCCTGGGGTGTACCAGGAAGAGCGCTAGAGGTAAAAGTCAGAAAGGAAATAGTGGAAAAGCATCTCAGGATTTTCAGACCCATGGTGATCCATGTATGGCTTTACTGAGGAGAAAGGGCTATAATCAATTACCTTGTATATTACATTAAATTTTGTTTTAAGAATTTGCTCTTCCATTATTTGGAAGTCTCCAATGAAATCCCTCACCGCAAAGAGCATCCCCCTGACAAAGGAGCTTGGGGGCTGTTGAGGCACCACCATCACCACCATCACACAAAGCAGGGCCCTGAGAGTAATCCCAACACTAATACTTTAAATGCTTGCTATGGTTCCAGGACCATATCAAGGCCTTACAGATGCTGTCATATTTTACCTGTACAATTCTGATTATTATCATGACCTATGTAGAAATGAGGAAACAAGTTAGGTAACTTGCTTGATAATCACAGAACTGGGAGGGGAACGCTCTGCTGGTTCTCCAGGTTCTTAAACACTCTGCTGGCCTTTGCAAGAGGGCAAGGGCCGCTCCGGGCAAGACTGCTATAGACGAGAGCTGCAGAGCTGCAGGCTGATCTGAGCCTGGCTTCAGGACTGCAGAGGCCTCCCAAGTCTGACCCTAACTCTCAGACCTCTAGCAGCAAAGAGAATGGTGGAGGTCTGCAAAGGGCCAGCCCACCTCATCAGGAGTTCTCACACTCCTATATGGACCCTGCTGCCCACAGTCCTGGGGCTTTCCCAAGCTTTAAGTTCTATACTGTCTCCTCCTATCACATGAGAGGCTCTTCCAGGGCAGGAAATGTCTCCCAGATCAGAGTTACCAGACCCTGCCACCAAAACCTCCCCCCACTATCACTGTTGTTCACTGACCACCAACCATGTCCACGAAATGCATAGGTACTTGAATTGCACTCTCATTTCATTCCTTAAATCAACCTTGTAAAGGTGTAAATTAGCCCCATTTTATAGATGAGAAACCCAAGGCACCAAGATTTTACCTGACTTGCCATAACGTGGCAGGTATGGGACTGGAATCTGTTCCGTGCCATTCCACAGGCCCTTCCTCTTAACCATAAAGCTGCCCTTCCCTAGCCAGGTGTGCTCCAGGAAAGGCCACCAGGAGTGGCCATGAGAGCCAGAGGTGGGAGGTGGGGCAGAGTGGGGTCAAGCAGCCCTCACCCTCTGTCAGTGGGCATGCTGTGAGGTCCAGATTACTAGAAGATCAGGCCAATTTCACAGACTTTTTTCCTCTGCCCACCGCAGATGTCCCTCTCCTTCCTAATCCCCTCCAGGTTCTATAAATAATCCAGGTCAATGCATCAGAGAAAAAGTTGGGTGTGAGATCCTGGTGCAAAGATGACTTCTATAAAGTCAGTTCAGGCTCCCATTCAGATCAAGGAGTGGCAAATCAAATCTCCAAGAGGGGCTATCCTTGGTGGAAATCAGGCCCACTGGGCCTATAGATATAGTCAGTTCAGTTGAACAAGATATACACGGGCCAAGAAGAAACAAAGGTGGGAAACGGAAAAAAAAAAAAAAAAAATCAAGTCCCCACACACAAGACCATCCGTACAAGCCTAAAGACTTTTCTGTGTGCCCCCTAGATGTGTCCTCTGCCAGTCTGGTCAGATTAGCTGAGAGGTGGAGGTTGAGGACTCAGAAAGGGATGGAGTGAATTTGGACACAAGAGCCTCTTCAGAAAAAGAACGGACTAAGAGATCCAGGGGAGAGCTTTCTGCCCCACACCCACACCCTTGGGCTCCCTGAGCCAGGAAGGAGGGAGAGGACAGAAAAGGGGAGGAAAAAAACAAAACAAGGGCCAAGCTATACCACATGATGCCACACTCAGCAACCAAACAGCAAGTCATGAGGAAGGAGAGAAGAGGCCAGGGGAGGGGGAGATGGAGCCAGGTCACAGCCCTGCCCAGAACCTGCCCTGTGCTTCCCATCCCAGGACACAAAGAGACATGAAGGCCCTTACCTACCGACATTTTGAAAAATATTCAAGGTCAGATCCTTTTCTATTCAACTGCTGCTTTCCCCTGGGTCTGCACCAGGTTCATCATTCTACTCCAGCAAGCCTCCCTCGATTTATGCAGGTTAGGTGCCATTCCACTCAGGCAAATCTTTCCAGCACCTGTTCCCATCCCCTTACCCTCGCCATCCAGGCCCACGGGGCCCAGGGGAGATGTTGCCCCATTGGATCACTTGAGTGATCTACAGCAGGTTGTCAGTCCTGGGGACTGGCTTCCAGACCCTGCCCAAGGCCAAAACAGGAAATGAGGCTCCAAGTCTGAAGCCTTGATCTTAACACAGGGAAGGGTAAATGCTGCCAAAATAAATGATTTTTTTTTTTAATCTATTGGCCTTCTAAGTGGAAGTGGCTGGGAGATAATCTCCTGCTGTGTATTAACTATGCTGCTGTTTCCACCTCACGCAGGACAGGCAGGAGCTTGAAGCCTGACTAAAGTGTGTCCTTCCTTTACTTGGAGAGATTCTCTCATTCTCAGACCAGATACAGAGGGGCAGAGTCCAAGGCTGTCTCAAGTGGCAGAGGGTATGCAGGTAGCAGGCAAGCAGCAGATGCCCTCGCAGTCTGTAGATCTGGTGGCAACTCAGTTCAATCTGGCCCTCAGGCCAACACTGCACCTTCCTTCCCCCACAAGGTGAGGCGGCGCTTCTCCACTCTCCCGTAGGCCTGGCTTGGGTCAGGTGCCAGCAATTCCCCTCCCCTTCGAGGAAAGACAGACCAGCCCTGAGGCCCTAATAATGGACCCAAGATTTTCCTTCTTGAGGTTCCCACAGTTCAAGAGCCTCGGGAATCACACTCCAAACTTTCCTTGACAATCTATGTTAGGCCACCATTCACACCTCCCAGAGCCTCCCAAGGCCCACCAGTGGCCAAGCACCACCCAGTGCACGTTTGGGAATAGGAAGGGGGCCCCCGAAATGCAAACACGACTTGTCGGTTTATGCCCTTGGGCGCGAGGCGAAGGGCGCGCCGCCCAGGCCAAGGTTGGGGTCGTGCTACCCAACCTGCCGCGCACGGAGAGGCTGCTTTAACCGTCTCCGCGCCCCGCGCCCCGCACTTACTGCGTGTGCTGCGCGCGGCCTGCACCGAAGACCTCGTCCAGAGCCACGGTGGCCTGGCCCAGGAACTTGTCGACGCCGATAAGTGAGCGGTGCATGGTGGTGAGCACCAGCTCGCAGGCAGCGGCGGAGCCCGCCGCCCAGGGCGCGGGGCTCGCATCAGCCTCCTGAGCCCGCAGCAGGCCGTCCAAGGCGCCGGGTGGAAGCTCAAAGGAGCACTCCTCGCGCCACTCGGGGCAGCCCGGCGTCTTCTCCACCACCGACGTGCTGTACTTTTCGCGGCCCACCTGGATCACCGTGTACGCGTCGCTGGTGCTGCCCGCGCCCGAGCTCTTGCCCCGCAGTCCACGGGCCCGTAGCACTGTCACCTGAACGTGCGTGGGTAGCCAGCGGGAGGGCCCCGCCGCCGGCTCGGCGTCCCGCACCAGGGCCATGGCAGGGGAAGCGGGGGCGGGCGTGGGCTGGCCCAACCCGGCGCAGACACGGGGAGCAAGTGAGAGACCGGGCAGCGGCCGAAGACGGCCAGGAGCCGGGTAGTAGCGCCGCCGCCCGCCGCCGCCGCCGCCGCCGCCCGCACACCCAGCCGCTGCAGCTGCGGGCTGGGCTGGGCCGAGCCGGCCGCCGCCTCCCGCCGCCCCGCGTCCCCGGCCGCCTGCCGCGCCGCGACGTCAGAGCCCCGCCCCGAGGCCCGCTACGCGCGACCCAGCCCCGCGCGGCGGTGCGGCGGTGCTGAGCGGGCGCGGGCCCCCGCAGACCCGCCCGGACTGTGGGCGGCGGGGGCGCGCGCGGCCTCTGCAGAGGGCTGGGCGGGGCTCTCTCGTTGGCCCCGCCCCGGACCGGGGGCGCCCGCGAGGCCCCGCCTCCCTGGGGGGAGGGGCCACGAGACACCCTCCGCAGCTCTCGAAATGCCGGCTAGGCGTCTCCGGGCCAATCCCACATCTTCGTTCGGGGAAGCTCTCGCCCTACGAGTGCCGCGGTCCGAGATGGCCATGCCCTCGGCGCGGGCGTGTGGAGGTGAGGCGGCCCCGGCTGCCCTCCGCATCTCCAGCCGCGCTCCCCCTTCTCCGGCCCGCTCCAGCTCGGGAAGATGCCCGCGTGAAACTAGAAACGAGCCTCGCTTCGCCACGTGACGGCCCCGCATCAGCGACCTGGAAGCGGGTGAACTGCAGTTGCTGCCGACCTCCGCGCGAGACGGAATCACGAGTGCGGCGAGGCCTTGGCGAACACCGCCGCGGAGGGCCGTGCTGAATAAATGAGTGACCACATCAATATTTAAGTGTTCAGCCAGCGCGCTGGAGCTCCTGCGTCTCGAGTTGGGAGAAATTATAGGCTCTACTGGGGTTTTAACTAGTTCACCCATTAAGCGCCTAGTATGTGAAAAGCCCTGGCTATTACTTGCACGGTTGGCTTATTATTAATAACAATGGTTAATAATTATAGATGCTGAGTTTCGGCCAGTACTGGTTTGTGTGCTTTATATGCATTACCTCGTTTTATCCTCAGAATAACCCTGTAGGGTAAGTGTAGTTTCTATCCCTATTTTCCAGAAGGTAAATTGAACTTTAGCGAGATTATCCTGCCCAAGATCCATAACTGACAGGGGTCGGATTTGAATCCACACAGATGACTCCAAAGCCTGCACTTTATTTTCAGAGCCTGTACTTTTAAAGTAATTTTAAAAAATACAACACATACAGCTTAAAAAACAACAACTAAAAACAAATAGGACAGAAGCTCTTGTGATGAAAAGCAAAAACTCCCACTCCACCCCTGGAATCAGGGATAACCACTTATGGCCATTTCTGTTTTCAAGCCTGGTGGTTACCTCTGTACCTCTCTATAAAATGCTTACATACTGGTAGCTATATCTGGATTGATCAGGACTGGCCGTTATCTATTGTCCTTCTGGTATGTTAATGATTTAGCTCGCTCACACCCACTTCTCTCCCTCATTCCTGTGTAGTTATGTTATTATTTTTAGTTCCTCTACCGCAGGGCTGGGCAAGACATCAATTAAGCTCCCCCGGGGGAAGCCGGGATGGCTCTGGGTTAGGCGCTCACTTTGCAGCGCCGGGGACCGAGGATCGAATCCCGGCCCCGGCCCCGGCCCGTGCGGAACCATATGCTGAACTGGGAGCTCCCCTAGTTCAGTTCTCTCTCTGTCTCTGTACCTCTCTCTCTCTCTCTCTCTCTCTCTCTCTCTCTCCCCTCTGTCTAAATAAATAACAAAAAACAAAACAAAACAAAAAACCACTTAAGATAAAAAAAAAAAAAAAAAGCTCCCCCGGTGGACCACCAAGCAATTTGGGGATGACTGCCTGAATAATAAAATAAATAGCTAGTGGGCTGTGACACTTGGAGAAGTAGCCCTTGCCCTGAAAAAGTCTGCCCAGGCCTGCTCTGCTGGATGCTTTTATTTATAGTGGAAATGTTTATTCGTGGGGATACTCTTCATAGTACCCTTTGGCTTCCTATGCTTTGAAAGGAGGAGGCCAGAATCCCCTCTCCAAGCCCATGTTCTACGCCAGGAATATGGATGTGGGAAACCAGTCAAGGAGCCCCATGGGAGCACACCTGCCACAGGCCAGATCCCAACAACCTCCCAACTTAACTCTATGGTCAGAAGACTGGGTGGGGGAGTCCTTGGCCTTGGATGGGTGTGTGTGTGTGTCCAGCATCCCTGTGGACAGCATCTAGCTTTGGAGACAGCCAGATCTGCCTATGGATCTTGGTTCTTTGCCACTTAGCAGCAATGAGACCTGAAGTTTAAGCCAGCTCTCTAACCTCTTTCAGCCTCATATCCTCACTAGAAAATGGAGATAATGGTTTCTGCTTCAAAACAGTTGCTGAGATTTCATGAGAAATATTGTCAAAGATTGCAATGCAGTGGAGACAATCACTAGTGATCTCAAGGTATCTGAACATCATATACAACTTTTCTTTCTGCTTATAAAAATCTTTTGGAAAATACAGAAAAAAGTGAAAGTTAGATCATAATCTCACTACCCAGAAATAAACACTGCTAACAATTTGTTGTATTTCTTTCCAGTCTTTACACTATATATTGTTGTTTTACATGCATTATAGTTGTGAGGCAACTGTAGTGTAATGGTTAAACCTGTGGGCTTTGGTGTCCTCGTTATACCACTTACTTTATATGTATTAGCTCATTTATCCCAAGAAACAACCATTTAAGACATGCTATTGCCACCCTTTGTTTCACTAATGAGGAAACTGAAGCAGAGAAAGCTTGGGTAAGTTTCCCTATGTCTCCAACTGGAAAATTGCAGAGGCTAGACTTGCACTCCGGTCTGAGTGATTCTACTGCCCATGGCAGTCCACCCCCACACTACCATGCTAGTCATCTAAGCACTACATACATTTGAAGTTGACAAAGCAAGAAGGGTTACTATACCCATTTTACAAGTGAAGAAACGGAGGTATAAAAAAGGATAAGACACTTACTCAAGGTCATAGAGTAAAGATGAAGCCCCCACCCCCACCCACTTTAAGAATGGATTCTCTGGGGATGCCAGGACAGCTCCACAGTTGAGCGCTTCTCTTGAAATCACGAGGTTCCGGGTTCAATTCCAGGCTCCTGGCCCTTACAAACCCACATGCTAAAATGCGGCTCAACTGATAATGACTGCCACTCTCCTTCCTCAGGCCCTGGCCCATGCAGTTTGGCAAACTCAGGCTTTCCACTGGCCCTGAATCCGGGCTGTAGGAAGCCAGAGAAGTCCGGTGGGTCACTTGGCCCCAGGAGCAAAGGGCAGGATCTGTTAGCTGTCTATGGTTGAGAAAAGAATAGAGGCAGAAACTCCGAAGACACTAGGGATTTGGCCACCTAGAGGTGTGATTCTTCCTCTAGAAGAGACCACCAATATCCCTATGCCCTACAACCAGCCATAAGAGTTGAGGACCCTCCTACCTCCTCTGCCTCCCCAGGCGTGGGTGGTTCTTTGTGTAATTTCCACGTGTTGCTTTCTTCTGCAATACCATAAAAGTCTAGCAGCCCTTTTACATAGGCAATTTAAATATATTTGCCTGGCTCTTCAAGTTACATTTCCCCCTGTCCTTCACCTCTCCTTTCCTACCTCACTATAATAGAGTCCACAGCCCAGGTTCGAACCCTGGTGCCACCATTTACGAGCAGTATAAGCTTGGGCAAATTACTGAACACTACTGAGTCTCAGTTTCCACATCTACTAATATAAAATGGGCTTAAAAATAGGAAGTCACCTCAAAGAGTTAGTATAACAGCTATCTCAACACACCCCTCTTCTTAAAATCTTGACTGAAAGGAAAAAATTGTACCTCCTTAATTACCCCATTTGCATTTCTTTGCTTACCAATATATTTGCAAATCATATGAGGGCTATCCAGAAAGCATCTAGCCATGTAACCGTTCTGGTTATATTGACAATACTTTGATTTTTTCCAGACAGCCCTCGTATATCTGATAAGGGACTTTTATCACGTGTGTGTGTGTGTGTGTGTGTGTGTGTGTGTGGAGAGAGAGAGAGATCTGACAATTAAGTTCATGAACTTGCCACCGTGCACTTATGTTGGCAGCAATGTACAAACAACTGAATAAGGTTTCATAACCTTGGTATATCAGTGTCTCACAGCTGTGTTCGTGTCAAAGTGTGGCCGTGTCTTGCTGAGTTTCATTCATTATTGTTGTTACATGATTTTGTGTGCCATCACAATTAAAATGATGTTGGAGCTTAAATTAGAGGAACGAACAAACTTTAAATTTCTTGTTAAAATTGGCAAGACTGGAAGTGAAATCACAAACACATTAGTACAGTTGATGGAGATAATGCCATGGATAAAATGGCAATGTACAAATGGATTAAATGTTTTTCTGAGGGCAGAGAAAGCAGAGGTCAGGGCAGCCAGTAATGAGAACGGACAAAAACATTGCAAAAATTTGTCAAATTGTGCTGCTGTGAGAAGCATAGCACACAAAGTAAATATCGATTCAGAAACAGTTAGGAAAATCTTAGCTGAAAATCTTGGCATGAGGAAGGTGTGTGCAAAAATGATCCTGAAGGAGCTCACCAATGAAGAAAAGCAAAGGAAAGTCGAACTTTGCCAAGACCTTTTGAAAAGGTAAGAGGATGTTTTGGGCCACATTATCGCTGCTGATGAAACATGGGTGTGCCAATATGACCCTGAAACAAAGTATCAAAGTGTACAAGGAAAGTCAGCCAATTCTCCACAACCAAAAACATTCCATCAGTCCAAATCAAGAGTCAAAACAATGTTGCTAACCTATTTTGGTATCAGAGTGATTGTTCACTATGCATTTGTACCAACTGGACAGTCAACCAAGTTGATTATTTGGAAGTGATGAAAAGGCTACATGAAAAAGTGAGATGAAAATGACCTGAACTTTTCACCAACAATTCCTGGCTCTTGCATCACAACAATGCACCAGCTCACATGGCACTGTCTGTGAGGGAGTTGTAGCCAGTCAACAAATAACTGTATTGGAACACCCTCCCTACTCACCTGATCTGACCTCCAATGACTTTATAATTACCCAAAGATAAAGGAAATATTGAAAGCAAGACATTTAGATGACATTCAGGACATTAAGGGTAATACGATGATGGCTCTGATGGCCATCCCAGAAAAAGTGTTCCCGAATTGCTCTGAAGGGTGGACGAGGCGCTGGGTCTGGCATATAGCTTCCCAAGGGGAGGTCTGCAAAGGTGACCATAGTGATAGTCAGCAATGAGGTATGTAGCAGTTTTTCTAGGATGAGTCTGTGAACTTAATTGTCAGGCCTCACACGTGTGTGTTTGTAAACTCTTACAATTCAACAATTAAAAGATAAATAATCTCATTTTTAGATGAACAAATCATTTGAATAGGTATTTTTCTAAAGAAGATATACAAGTGGCCAACATACACATGAAAAAATGCCAGAAACGTTAGCCATATTATGGAAACGGAAATGAGATGCCACTTCACACCCAAAAGAATGGATTTAATTTTAAAAAGATAGATAATAACAAGTGCTGTCAGGACCTGGAGACCTTGGAACCCTTTTACATTGTTGGTGGAAATGCAAAAGGGTGCAATCACATTGGAAAACAGCTTGGCACTTCCTTAAATTCTCAAATATGGGGGTTACCATATGACCCAGCAATTTCAATCCTAAGTATTAAGATATACTCAAGAGGGACATGAAAACATGCACCCGCATATAAAATTGCACAATCTTCATCCCCAGATTCCTCCCCCAAACATATGAATCACCACTTGCCTTTATCCCTATCTCAGGAAATACTGTGTGCTTCAAATTCTCTCTCTGCCTTGGGGCAGTACAGGGTTCCATCTTCTTCATTTCTCATTCACTGGCTCCTTCCTCTCATCACATAAATATGCTCAAGTCATTCCCAGTAAAAACAAAGAAAACAACAAACTCCCTCTATCAGCCGATACCATGTCCTCTTTTCTTGAAGATGATTTACCCACTCACTTCACCATTCACACCCAAACCACTGCAGCCAGCTCTCCGAGCTCCCGCCTCATTCATAACTGCCAAATCCCATGGTCCTCCTTCAGTCCTGGTCTTACCTGACCTCTCTTTGGCATTCAGTAGGTAGGCATTTCCTTCTCCAAACTCCCTCAACCCCACTTTCTGTCTCTGGGACCCTACCCTTCGTGCTTTTGCTCCTGCCTTTCCCTCAACCCACTACTTCAAGGTCTCCTTCAGGGATTTCTTCTTCCCCTAGTTCTTAACGTTGGTTTATTTCTCAGCCCTCTTCTCTTTCCATTCCTCAGACTCTCCTTGGAGGTCTACTTTACACATGTAGTTTCATTCGTCCAGTATATGACCACAACTCCCATCTGTATACTTGCACCCCAGTCCTCCTTCCTGAAGCCAGACCCACACTTACAAATGCCACGTAACACCCATACATACCTCAAACTAAACAAGTTCATATTAGTTTGCTAGGGCTGCCATAACAAAACACCATACACTGGGTAGCTTAAACAACATGAATGTATTTATTTTTCACTGTTCTAGAGGTTCGAAATCCAAGATCAAGGTGTTGGTAACCTTGGTGTTCTCTGAAGCCCCTCTGGGCTTACAAGTGGCCACCTTCTTGCTGCAAATTCACATGGTTTTTCTCAGGCTATGTGTTATCTGTGTCCTAATCTTCTCTTCTTATAAAGGACACCAGTCATATTGGATTACCTTAATTACCTCTTTAAAGGCCCTGTCTCCAAATACAGTCATATCTGAGGTACTTGGGATTAGGACTTTAACATAATAAGTTTTTGGGGGGAGGGCACACAATTCAACCCATAACAATGTTAGAAGTTGAACTCATCATCGTCGCCACCATGACTGGCTCCCTCTCCTGTAGTCCCTTTGTTGGTGATGCCCTAAGGCCCTAATCAGAAACATAGATAGTTCAGTGTTGTCCTCTTCAAGGGTAAGACTGTCAGAAGTGCTTCCACCAAACCCAGAGGCTGTACAGGGCCCCTGCTCTTGCCTGCTTCCCCAATACCAGGTGGCAGAAGTCTGAAAGGATGCGGGAGCCAACTTGAGAGGCTTCCACTGGACAAAAGGGCAACAAATGGAGCATCTACAAGGATAATAAAGCAATGGGTTGGAATACACTAAATATATTTAAATCCATAGTTTCATCATTTTTAAGTTAGATTTTTAATCATTAGAAAATCATAAGGAACCAACACCATTTGGAAAGCTACTAAATAAAGAGAAAGAACATTGCCCTTTCTATATGAACTATAACACCAAAAAATAATAGTAGATGAGGACAAGAGTCTCTTTATAGAAGTGTTTCAGCAAATAAATGAAGGAAGCATGCTTGAACTGGGATATTACCATTTTGCAGCCCCTAATGAATGAATGGATCTAGGCAATGATTGTCAATGGCTGCTGATATCACACCAAAAAAGAAATTACCAGGAATTAATTACGTGCCTCCTAATGGGAGAACACAGCACCACATATGAAGTAGTGTTGCCCCCAAAACATCTAATCAGCATCTGGTCAAGTCTCTAGATTCAGCTATAAATTTACAGGAACTACATGGGTCAGAGGAAAATGTTAAATAACCAGCAAAACAGACTATGGGAAACTACTGGACAAATAATTCTTTTTTTTTTTCAATATACTCGTGTAAGTTGCAAGGGGGAAAAATGGTAGAAGAGGAACCTAGAAACTTGAAAGATATGTTTTTAAAAACAAGTAAATACATGAATAGCAATGAGCAAATCCAGGACCCAGATCATGGTTTCTAAATGTCGGTCTCTAGTAAAATGAATTGGGTTCTTTAAAGAAGTGGCTGATTCTAGGAATAGGGACAGGAAAATATAAGATGAGTTTGGATCATTGTGTAATGCTAGAAAGCAAGGAAAGTCCTCAGAAAACAAAAGGGAAGGGAAGGGGTAATTCCAAAAGAACACAAGAACCAACCTGAAAGAACTCTCAATGGCCAGAGCTAGAACAACTTGAGCAACAAAATAAATCACAGTAATGTTGAATTATAACCCATAAAATAAATGTCCATGAGTTTATAATGATATCAATAAATGACTGAGTGAATAAATAAGATAAATGAGAAGAGAAAATTCTTTTTTACAAAAAAATTTCAACTAATATGTGTAGATACTGCCCCTCCAAGAAATGGAGCTTAATTCCACTCTCCTTGAGTGAGGATGGATTCAGAGACTCACCTTCAAATAATAGAATACAAAAAAATAGTAAATTTACAATGACAAAACCTGGTAGACACCACCTTAACCAAGTGATCTAGATTAACATCCCCCTGTGATAAATCATATTGATTAGCTGTACCCCCAATATAATGTAACGGGAAGGGCCTTTTTCACTTGTGCCTGTCTAAAAACTCATAGCCACTTTCTAGTCAAGAGGTAAATATCAGACAAATACAAATTGAGGGGCATCCTTCAAAATACCTGAGCAATGCCCTTCAAAAGTGTCAAGGTCACGATAACCATCTGTGATGGTTCTGTCCCCAATATTCAGAGCTTCTAAACTTAAATGTTTTTATTTAAACACACAATAGTGGATGGAGACAGAAAGCCAACAGATACTGGTTGTGTGTGAAGTTGCCATTAAAAATTTCTTAGAAGGAGATGTGATCACATACACACACACACACACACACTAGAATATTAATTGGTCATAAAAAAGAATGCAATCTTACCATTTGTGACAACATGATTGGATCTACACAGTATTATGCTAAGTGAAATAGGTCAGACTGAGAAACACAAATACTATATGATCTCACTTATATGTGGAATCTAAAGAACAAATTAAACAAACAAAATAGAAACAAACACATAGATACAGAGAACAAACTGATGGTTGCCCAAGGGGAGAGCAGTTGGGAAGCTCAGTGAAAAAGGTGACGAGATAAAGAAATACAAATTAGTAGTTACAAAAATAGTCACAGGGATTTAAAGTAGAGCATAGGGAATATAGACAATAATGTTACAACAACTATGTATAATACCAGGTGCGTACTAGACTTTATAATCAGGGGGATCACTGCATATATTATATAGATGTCTAACCACTATGCTATATGCCTGAAAGTAATATAAAATAATATTGAATGTCAATTGTAACTGAAAAAAGTAAATAATTTTCTTTAAAAACTTCTTAGGAAGGCAGAGACTGGTATATCAGACGATACCTTTTTGTTTCTGCTGGGCACGTGAGTTCTAGAAGAAAAAAGTTGGTCTGGAAGCTGAGTTTGCGAGTAGAAGCTAGAGAACCTAAATTGCTGTGTAGAGTGAGAATTTCAGGTTGCCCGGAGCCATCTAGCAATCCAGGAGGGAAGGGCATGTAGGAGATCAGAGGGACAGCAGAGCCAGCAAAACTGTAAAAGGCATGTACTTTTAAGCCTTAATTGGGTTATTAATTAAAATGTCTAATTTTAGTACACTACAGCCAGATGACATACCGTAGTCTGTATGATATTGATTCTGTGAAATGTATTACACTTCCTTATGGCCAATTTAAATATTCTTCCTGTGCTCAAAAAGAATGTGAACTCTCTGTTGGTTATGTAGTCCTATTATATCTCATAGATCAAATTTATTAATTGTACTCTTTAGAACTTCAATATCTCTATTTTGTGTCTGCTCTCTTGGTATCTAATAGAATGACTTTGGAGTTTGATAGGCTTAAGCATATTTATTAAAAAGTAAAACAATAAAGGTTAATTTTTTTCATTATACATTCTGGGGGGAAGCTGGGATGGCTCAGCAGGTCAAGTGCTCGATTTGCAGACCCAGGGTCTGAGGATCAAGTCCTGGCCCGGGCCAGAGCAAACCTATATGCGGAACTGGGGTGTGCTCTCCATGTGGGACGCCCCAGTTCAGTTCTCGCCAGTGCAAGCTTCTCATGTGTGGGAAGCCCCCGGTTCAGCCCCCAGCTCGTGGGGGTGTGCCTCCCATGCAGGAGGCCCCCAGCCTGGTTCTTATCCTGCATGGCCCCAGGGTGGAGAGAAACAACAAAGAAAACACAGGCCAGAAAGCAAATGATGGAAAACAACAAGGAAGTATTAAAAAGCAATTTGAAGCTGTAAAAGATGACAGGACTAACTCTATCTGTAGAACAATAATTGAATGGGAGAAACTTGCCAATTAAAAGAAAATACTTTCAACCTGAAACTAATATAAAATAATATTGAATGTCAACTGTAATTAAAAAATTAATAAAAATTAAAAAATACTTTCAGATATGGTTAAAAAAACAAAATGCAAATCTATCTATAGATACAATGCTAAAATAAAATTGCTCTAGGAGTTGAAAGTAAAAGAAATGAAACTCAGTGGGTTTTAAAATAACTTGACAAATTGATTCTAAAATATATTCAAAAGATAGATTTAGAGAGTGACAAATATTTATTGACTGCCTACTTGGTACCAGGCATGAGTTATATTGCTGCAATATTAAAACAATGTTGGGTAGAGCCAGAAGTAGATAAAAAAGTATCAGGAATAGAACAGAAAGTCTGGAAATAATCTTACATATGTGTAAGAATTTCATCTCTGATAAAGATGGTATTAATATTTCAAATACATAGGAAAAGGATATTACTTTCCCTTTGTAGAAAATAACAGTAATAAATATTAAATACAAAGTTAGAATCTCAGCTCATAAAAAAAAGTCAGATAGATTAAAGTTCTAAACATAAAACCCCCACTAAATTAGTGGACTAAACAATATAATCTACTTTTTATACTTAGGGTTCTATCTTAACTGCTCAAAGAATTTGAAGAAACAGTTCACAGGGGACTACAGTGAGTAATTAAATGTATGAAAAAGCGCTTACCCTCCTTGCAAGTTTAAAACTGCAAATTAATACAACAGTGATATCCAATGTGAGGGCAACAGACACCCCTGTTGAGAGTATGAACTGGACCAGCCATTTGGAGGATCAACTCAGCAATATCTATCAACAAATTTAAATGGGGGGGAAGCCGGGATGGCTCAGTGGGTTAAGTGCTCACTTTGCAGCCCCGGGGACCGAGGATCGAGTCCAGGCCCCTGCCCATGCGGACCCATATGCTGAACTGGGGAGTTTCCCCAGTTCAGTTCTCTCTCTGTCTCTGTATCTCTCTCTCTATCTCTCCATCTCTCTCTGTCAAAAACAATAAAAAATAAATAAATAAATAAAACTAAAAAAAAACAACACACAAATATTAAAAAAAAAAAAAAATTTAAATGGGGCGTCCCTTAAATCTGACAATTATGTTTCTAGGAATTTACACTATGGAAATTCTCACACAAGTAGCCAAAGAACTTTTTGTACAAGAATGCTCGTTTTGTGCATGATTTAAAGCAGCAAACCACTTGGGGTGGAGCCTAAGTCCCCAGTAATGGAGATAAAGACATTGTAGCAGGTCAGAGAAAGGCCATGAGCTGAGGCAAGGGCAGGAGCTACAGCTGTGGCTTCCCTCATTTCAGAGCTGCCTCCCCACCGGGGCCCTGGGCTGAGAACTTACCTGCTGGAGAGGAACACCCCCACCTACCCTTCACCCCACTCCCCCATCCCTGCACTCTGACCTCAGTCCCATCCGGGACAGACTGTGGTCTCCAAGCTTCAGGGTTTCTGGATATTGCTAGACTTATTTGGCAACTTTTTGTTCATCATAAGAAAAACACTTCAGCCTTGGGCCTTTTGGTTAGGCAAATTGTATCGTTGCAGCCAACATTCTGTTTTAAAACAAAAAGAAAAGTCTAACACAGTAAGGCTTTGCATATTTTAAATTGTTGGGGATGAATGGGGAAAAGTGCCTCTGAACACAATTCCCTTTCATTCACTTATTGGTTTAACAAACGTGGAACACGCAGACCCAGCCTCTCAAGCAGCTCCCCCCATGAGGGGGCATGCTCATGGGGGACACAGATATTAAATACATAACCACAAAAATAGAAAACTGTAAATTTCGGGAAGCACTGTGAAGGGAGAGCGTAGGGTTAGAGGGGCGACTTGACTTCAGTTGGGAGGTCAGGAAAGGTTTCCCTGAGGAAGTCACATTAGGCAAGACCCCAGGTAGATGGGACGCAGAAGGAATCCCAGAACAGTTCCCGTAAAGCAGGAAGAGCTTGCGCAAGGGCCTGAGACAGGGAAGCTCTGGCATGACAGTTAACACATCATGACACCAGTGAAGGGATTAAGAAGCACAAATCGGCAGTTACCAAATAGTCACAGGATGTAAAGTATAGCATAGGGAATACAGTCAGCAATATGGAAATGACTCTGTATAGTGCCAGGTGGGCACTAGACTTATCAGGGGAATCACTCTGTTAAATTATATAAATGTCTACCCACTCTGCTATACACCTGAAACTAATATAAAATGATATTGAATGTCAAGTGTAATTGACATTTTTTTTAATAATAAGGCATTAGGACACTAAGGAAAGGCTGGTGTGGCGTGAGCAGAGGGTGATGGCAAGACAGAAAGGCAGGAGCCACCCTTCTAGGACCCTTGAGCCACTTTCAAGACTTGGCATTTTGTCCGAAGGGCAGCGTAAAACATTTATGGATTAAGGAAGTGTTTCTTTTTAAAAAATACGGTTCAGACCAGGCAGTCTCCACAGCTATGCTTTGAGGTAGGGTCTGGGTAAATCCTGGTGGAATTAGTTACCCAGGGACATTAGGAGAGCCAGGAAGGCAGCCAGAAGGACTCGGGTAACTTCTTCAGATCGGAGACTCCTGAGGGGCCTCCAGGAGCAGTGCCAAAGCACACTCGTGGGGGTGTTTGGTGCAGCTGTGCACAAACCCGAGACTGATGAATCCAGGCATGGGGAGGTGCACTGATGAGGACCGTGGTATTCTTATGTGGGAATGGGGCGCAGCAAATGGGTAAGTTTTGTAAAGCTGTCAGTCTTTCTGGTAACGGCCAGGTGGGAGTGTGGAAAGATCCTGACCTGAGACAAGGGCTGCAAGAGCCCAGGACTCAACGTGTAGGGAACTGCTGTAGGTCTCATTCTTTTGAGGGGTTAGGAGAGAGGGAGTGCCCAGAAGGGGCGTCAATGGGGGAACTTGGCCTTTGAATGCTGGTGCATTCTAATGCAGACTTTATGGATTTTTTTTTTTAAGATTTATTTTATTGTTTTCTTTGAGAGAAGGGGAGAGAAAGAGAACGAAGAGGGAAGGCCCAGAGCAGTCTTCATAGTTGTACATCATTAATATTAGTTGTAACATAGTTTCCTTTCACACAGGTGGATGTGGGGGCTGCATGGTGTGGGAACCAAACTGGGAGGCCTCCCACATGGGAGCCGAGAACCTTTGCTGCACCAAAGTTCAGCATGTAGGTTTTGCACAAGCCAGAGCTGGGATTTGATCCCCGGATCTCACAGTTGCAAGGCAAGGGCTTGACCTGTTGAGCTATCCCAGCATCCCCCAGGATTTGTTTTTGTGCATTGTAATTCACCCCAAGACTTCAGGTAAGTCTGCCAACCTTTCACCTCTGCTGAAGCAAAATTAAACAGGTCTGTGTTCATGTCTCAGTTTCAAGAATAAGCTTTCCCAGTGGCCCCCTCCTGTACTTAAGTGGCCACCAAGATGCTAATAACATCTTTCAAGGGAGGGCAGTAGTCCTAGAACTCCCGAAGGTAACGGATCAGTACATGGCAAAGTGTGTGTGTGTGGGGGGGGGGGGAGCAAAGTATAAACGTGGGAGACTCCTCACTCACAAATAGTCTAGAAAGTCCAGGAGTTTGACAGAGGCAATTCGTCTCTGCAATATGTGAGTAAGGGCTTCTCAGCAGCAGGTGTATAAGCAACACAAATGGCACAGAATGACCCAGGCCAGCTTCAGAGGTAACCCCTCTTTCCTCCTTGATCCTCTCAAAAAGAAGACATTAATAGCTATAATCCATGGAAAACGCTACATGCATTCAAAGCAGGTCATGTCCTCAGATGCAGAGACAAATATGGCAGCAGAAAGATGTGGCAACCATTCTAAAGGAGGAGTCACAAATTCTCATATACCTGCAGGAGCCAGGCAGACAGAGGAACAAGCAGGCCACAAGAAGACAGTGAAGGGTGCTAGAGCATCATTACTCGGTTCCAGGCAATTGGTACTGCCATATTGATGGGGAAGATCTGTGCGGCCTAATTTTCTAATTAAAAAAAAGAAAAAACAAAACATAAATCTAGAGTAAGAAATTTAGGAGACACAATTGCTAAATTAGTGAGTCCTAATGCAAACAGACCAGCTATAAAAAGACATTTTTAATACCATTGGGGAAATATGAACAGGACCTAGTATTAGAATACCAATGAATTATTGTTAATTTTTTTAAGTGTGATAATGGCATTATATCTAGGTAAGAAAAAGTCTACATATTTTATAGATACAATAAATCTAGATTTTTGTTTCAAAATACTTCAGCAATAGCAAACACACACACACACACACACACACACACGCATGCATGCACACACAAAAAGATGAAGTAAGTTTGAAAAATCTGGAGAATTGTTGAATCTGAGAATAGGTACATACAGGGCCCCACAAAAGTCATGTTGCTTTTTATGAGCTGGTAATCAATACCACATCTTTTATTACAAATAATAAGTATGTAGGATTTTGCTATACTACTTTAAGAAGGGCATCACTTCTGCTGGACCCTGTATATGGAAAATCAATAAACTGTTCTTTGCACTTTGAGGGTATGTTTGAAATTGTCCCCGATAAATTACTTTTAAATGTCTAGAGAAGGATATTATACTATATTTTGTTAACCTTTACAAAAATCTCCCAAATTTGCTGTTAGAAAATGTTTTATAAATTTTATCTAAGCAGTTTACAATAATTAATATGTGTAAAATACTGTGTAAGCTCCTCAAAATATCATCACTTTGAGATCATTGAAATAACCTTGTGAGATAGATATACCTGCCATCATGCAAAAAAGAATACATGTTGTTGCCTTCTTCTACATGAAAACTAGTAAGGCATCTCACCTAAATTTACTTGTTTGTTTGTTTTTTAAAGAGGGTCTTTTTTTTTTTTTTTTAAGATTTATTTTATTGCTTGAGAGAAGGTGAGTGAGAGACAAAGAAGGAGAGAGAATCAGGGAGGGCCCAGAGCAGTCTCCATAGTTGTACATCCTTAGTTGTGACAAAGTTTTATTCCACACAGGTGGATGTGGGACTGTATGGGCAGAACCGATCTGAGGGAGCCTAGAACCGACAGTTACCAGCTGTACCAAAGTTCAGCATATGGATTTGCATGAATCAGGACTCTATCCCCAGACCTGATTGTTGCAAGGCAAGTGCTCAACCTGCTGAGCTATCCTGGCATCCCAATTTTGTTTTGTTTTTGTTTAACATTCCAATATGAGGCATGTTTCTGAAAACAACTTAGCTAGGAGATTTTTTATTATTATTATTTTTGACAGAGAGAGAGAGAGAGATACAGAGACAGAGACAGAGAGAAGGGGGAGGGCCCAGAACAGTCTCCATAGTTGCACATCATCAGTTCCTCCACATAGTTTCATTCCACAGGTGGGCGCGGGGCTGCACAGGGCAGGAACTGGGCTGGGGTCTCACCCTGGTGAGAACCAAACTGAGGGCAGTCCCCAGCCGAGCACATGGGCCCGCACCGGCTGGGCGGGACCGACCCTTGGTCCCCCGGGCTGCAAAGTGAGCGCTCAACCCACCGAGCCATCCTGGCTTCCCCGATTTTTTTTTTTTCTGATCATAAAAGTAATACATGCCACTGTACAAAATTTTAATGGCATAAAAATATAGAGCGACAAATATCACAAACAAAACACCTAGGTACAGCAATAAATATTATTGTAATATATTTTCTTTTGCTCTTTTAAACATATAGTCTTCTTAAATACTGAATAAATACAAAAGAATACTTGTTACATATGTTTAAATTATAAGTAAATATCAGTGGATCCACGGCCCAGATGGTAAACCAGAACTTTTGAAATCCCTGCTCCCGTTCCCAGATCTCAGCCCCTTTATTCCTGATGACATTCATTTTTGTTTTAAATTTTGTGTTTTCACTTCTTTAGTTTCTTTATTGTTTGACCACATATGTATTAAGCAGTTTTATATGATTTAACTGGCACCCATTCCTAAGCAATATATTGTTTCATTTAGTTGTGACTTTTCTGTAAATTATACATGTGTTTTTCTGCAGTTTGTTCTTTCATGGTCATAATATCTGTTCATGTTGATTTGTTTAGCTATATCACATGTATTTTTCACTGCTCTATTATGTTTCATGGACCACAATCTCCTCTATTTTTCTTATCTATTCTAATTTCAATGGATCTCACTCTTATTTCTGTGCGTAAATATATATTATTATAATATATTATATATTATAATTTATTATATTTAATATATTATAATTATATATTATATATTTATATAATTATATAAATATATAATATATATTATATAAATATATAAATTATATATTATATATTATAATTTATAATATATATAATATATTATAAATATTATAATAACTGAGATAAAAGTGTGTATATAAGTGATATTTTGTTTTTCAGCTAAAATTATTTAAGATAATTTTGCACACTTTTAAAAACTTTATAAATACAATTAAATGACTTCATAGTATTCATTTTATATACATATAATAATTTATGTAAACATTCACCTGATGATGGTTTTTAATCTTCCTCCAGGTTTTCATCAACAAACAATATCAAAATAAAAAAGACTTCATTGAGTATATTTAACCACAGATTAGATACAGCTAAAAAAAGAAATAGTGAAGACAGAGCTAAAGAAATTACTTAGGGGAGATCCAAGATGGCAGCATGAGAGGAGAACGCCAATAACTGCCTGGGAAGGGCCTTGTGAACAGAGGGGAATCCACAGGGGAAACCCTGAGAAGAAACCTCAACTAAGAGAACCACACAACACGGAACAACACCCAAAGGTTAGAGCAAAAAGGGGAGAGCGGGAGAGGGAAAGGGAAGCAGCGGTTCAGGGACAGAGACTCGGAGCGCGGCCCGGGGCTGGCAAAAACAAAGGGGGATTGGGGGACTACGGTCACAGTGGAGCTGGATCGAGGGTGGGCTGGAAGCCGAGACCTAGGGAGCGTGGAAGCCCCACAAGACGGTGGACAATTTAACATCCGAACTCAAGGGACAGCACGCAGTGCCCTAGTCAGATCACAGAGCCTAAAGTGGAGCAGGGACTGTGGAGCAGGGCGGCGGCACTTCCCGGCGGGCGGGGTGAGAGCAGGGCACCAGCCCACAACAGCTCAGCACCCCTGATTTACGGAGGAGATTGACTGTGAGGGAGCGCCTTCTGAGGACAGGGCTCTTGGCGTGAGGGCTGGGGCTTGAGTGGGCACAGCTGCATTGGACGTGCTTGGAGTGAATCCGGTGGTCTTAACAGAGCCGGGAGCGTAGAGCGGCTGCCGCCCGAGCTACGGCCTGTGCGCGCAGGGCTTTCGGCGCCCCGCCCACCGGGCCGCCGCGGTGCCGCTGCCCGCATGCAACTGGGCTTGTGGCGCCCCGCCCACCGGGCCATAGCGACACCGCTGCTTGCTTGCCAGCACGCAATTGGGCTTTTGGTGCCCCACTCACCAGGCCGCTGCGGCGACTCTGCCAGCGCGGAAGTGCACGGCTGGGCTTTTGGTGTCCAGCCCACTGGGCCTCTGGGGCGTTGCGAACCGCGCACGCAACTGGGCTGCCTGCCGGGTCTCCGTGGTGTCATTGCCTGTGCGCGGGACTGCGCCGGCCGACCAGGACCTCTGCCAAGCCCCAGCCCATCCAAGTGCTGCCCTGCGGGCGTGGCTTACAGATACAATTGAAGGAGGGGCAGCCAGGAGGAGGAAAGACCAGAGCTCCTGCGCCCCACACCCACTGAACCACCAGCCCCCCTGCTGAAAGAGGAATCTGCTATTATGTCTCAGGCCCGCCCTAGCTCCTACTCACATGCCCCCACCCCTGGCCACACCTTTACTACCCTGCTATCTAACAGCTAAGACAGCAACCTGAAGTGCCCCAGGACACAGAAGCTGTCTGCTTCCCCCAACCCTCTCCCAAAATCTCATTCTCCCACAACTGAGTCCAAAAGAAAAAATAAACAGAAGCCCATCTGATAGGCAAACCCCCAGAGGGAAAACAGACTCATGCGTAAACCAAAAAGAACCACATCAAACACAATGCACACCTCAGAATCCAAAGCCCCTCCAGAAGATCAGGGCAGTCTCTAGTAAAGGACCTTGCACACTTGGAATCAAATCTAAGTGAAACAGAATTCAGGGCTGCATTAATCAAGACACTCAGAGAGCTCACTCAATGCTGGCAAAGTACCCAGACACAGTTAAATGACCTCAACAAGAAATTTGCTGAGCAAAATGAGTACTTTACCAACAAAATTGAGAAGCTAGAGCAGAACC